>JBBPUM010000226.1:0-22008 GCA_038094695.1 Chiua aff. virens
GATACTTTCGGCTCTTTCTAGGAACGATTCAAAGAACAAAAGAGGCTGAAGAAGATCGCTAAAACTGCATGGCTGAGGACGTGACAAGTACTGGCCTCCACGTTCACCGGCTACGTTCCACCTGGATAACTCGTCTGTATTTACTTTTCAATTAAGTAAACACTCAACACTTGTACCGGTGTCGATTGATGATCAATTCGAGACAGTCAAATTGTACAGTGGTTGCAATTAATCGATGATGATTCTGGGACTGTTAATAAGGCTCTGGAATATGACTGCATGCGCTTTCAACTCGCTCCGCAGGTCATGTTCACAGGTGCCAGGTCACCCTTTGATAGTATGCGGTAACTCGATCGCATCCTTACCGACTCACTTCCATGCTTAACACTCTTCTCTCTGACTAGGGCTAACGGCTCTTTTTTTCCCTTGTTCGATGCATCATTGCACGTCCCACTCCGATGGTGGACGTTATCTCACATCGGAAATTTGGCTTGCTTACAGTACACCTTGAAGGGAGACCCACAGTGAAAAGCTGGCTCGGGATGACTTTACACATCATGCTCGATTGATTTGTGCGAGCAACGAACTAGGACGTGATCGGCGACGGCTTCAATGCTCGCTGCAATAGTTACACGGAATGTTACACATCTATTTTGCTCTGGGCACATTGACTCGTTTATAAGGGATACCAGAGGCGAGCGATCACGTCCAGTCTATTCACTAGGCTGAAATTTTATCCCTTGTACGCGCTCGCTTTGTCCGACTCGGAGGGCAGGAACAAGGCCAGTGGGCCTCACGCTTGGGTACATCGAGGGTCGCCGAGACCAGGCATTCAGGTTGGCAACCATTATAGGTTGGATTTACTGAATCGTCTTCGCATTCCAGATAGGGATGAAAAACGATATAAAGCCATGTACTGATACTCTAGCTCCGAGTCCACGGCGGCTCTCACATAGCTCAGCTCCAGTGAACTTTCGTTGTTGCGCAGCGTGACCGGGTATTGCCAGATATCACTCATTTTGTCGTAGTTCAGTACTGTGAAAGAAGGGCGACGCGACAACGACGAGATGGCGCCGACATCGTCGTTGTCGTGTCATTATCATCGTCAGGTAGGATGAAAGGAGGGCAATGATAATAACAATGGCACAACAACAATAACTCTATCTTTGTCGTTGTGTCGTTGTTATGGTCGAGTAGAACAGGAGGAGGGTGAGGGAAGGGTAGCGCAACAGGAGGGAAAGGGGGAGTCGCCGGTAAGGAGGGTGAAAGGGGGGTAATGTCCAAATTGGACCATGTGCATCGATGAAATGAATCGTAGCGAGGTGAAGTGTGAGTTGAGGACAAAGAGGATGAGGGCGGGGCCATGCGCTTGACAGTGTACGAGGCGGGTGACGAGAGAGAAAACGGTAATGTGAGGGTAAGGAAGCGAGTGCGGGATGACGGCGGGAAGTCGGGACTGTGCAGGTTGATATCACTGACAACCGTCGATATGCGGTTGTCGTGCGGTTGTCGTCATTGGGTGGAACGACAAGAAAAGGCGAGGGAAAGGTGAGATGGGAGCGGACGCAGAAGGCGGGCACGTCAGGCGTGTACATCGAGGTGCAAGGCAGGCATGTTGTGCGTGCCCATCGGAAGGGTGAGCACGTCGACTGTGTACATCTGGGGCGCAAAGCGGTGTGTTAGGATCGCATGCATCGGAAGAGGTTGAGGTGGGGGCGGGTACGTTCAGGGATCCGATCAGGAGGGGAGAGGTGCGTGAGGGGGTGAGAACGAGGTCGAAGGGGTACGAGCGAGGCCACGACGAGGCCCTAGGGAAGCTCGCTCGGGGCCAGGTGGCAGGTCGAATTTCCGGTAGAGGACCTTGGAAGCTTCATACTTGGAAGGGGAATTGAGATCGTCGGAGTTGGAAATACGTTCAGTCTGAGGCATGTTCCGGAGCACTACTACTAGCAGTGGTCAACGGTGCCGGCGAACTGTGATCTTGCTTGTAGTCCCTGGGCCTTAGTAAAGCTGCACACACATCTTTAGGTATTCTGGGGCATGTGAATCTTGAGTCGGTGGTTCGACAGTATACCCTTTCATAAAGTTCGGTTCTTCAGAGTGACGTTGAACCGGCAAGACTTTTCGTGTTTTCTGCTCCACAATCCTGTCACCACCCATCCATGATGTCAAGATTTCTGTCGAAGTTAAAAGCTGGCATGTTTCCATGTGTCCCACCACCCATGGAATCACACCATAAGTATACTTGCATTCTTTTCATTGCCCGATTATATATGGCACTTACGCCCTCATTTTGCAACATGCAGCTACAGCTTGGGGTCCACTCGTAGACTCGTAGTCGAACACAGTGACAAAAGTGAGTTGGTAAGAAGGCGGTGCCTTCTCTTGCCCTTGTTTCCCCTATCAAAACATCCAGCCTGAGGAGATCAACCACATAGATGCGTCGATGTGGGTGCACGCTTGGTGAAAGTATCAGTCGGTTCGGAGGGACGATCAAGGCATTTTATTTTTCCCTTGCACCTAACGATACCCAAGTACCGACCAGTACCGACCATTAGGCTTGAAAACAAAAAAATTACTAGTCGCAAGTGGTACCTATCTTACCGTTGACGAATGAAGTGCTCGCCGACCCCGTGCGGATCAGTTTTTGAAGGCACCGTCTGGTTTTCCATGCGGAAATGGAGTTACATAGGCCAGGGTCCACAACGAATTGATCGGCGACTCTTCCTCAAGGCTGGCATCGGAAAAGTGACAAGGAAGCAAAGCTCTTCATTCCTCTGACGAGTCGTGCACATTACTTTCTGCAAATTTCATGTTCGTTCCTCATGTTTACAGCCCCCGTTTTGGATTGCGGCCGCAAGGTGCACCATCCGCTGCGAGATCGTGACGTAGGACCTACCAGAGGTCTTTGTGTTACAGTGTCATATAAGACGCCTGCCTACCAGCTTAGGGAGTCAACGACCTCTTCCCCATACTTTCTATCATTCATGGTCACGGAGACTTCCGACACTCCATCTCCTCCCGAACACGTGCCAGAGCCTCCAATCCAGTCATCTCCCCCGGAACCGCCTTCGAGTCCCGGGTGTCGGTGCGATCGCCAGAGTCAATCCAAGAAAAAAACGAGGAATCTTGTAGTGTGTATCGACGGCACTTCTAACCGATTTGGAAAAAGTGTAAGTCTACACGGCTCTGTAATGTCTTAGCTCATTTCCTTGGCAAGAATACCAACGTGGTCAAGCTTTTCGCCACGATTGATCGGACGACAGAGCACGGGCAAGAGCAATTTGCGTATTATTCCAGTGGAATTGGTACGCGTGCAAGCGCATGGAATGTGTCTGAAAATATTGGCCGGGCAATCTCCGATAAATTTGACATGGCGGTTGCGTGGTCAGTGCTTCTCATGATCCTCAAACTCTGCGAGATAATGAATATACGGGATAGGAACGTGAAGGAAATTGTCAAGGACGCGTATGGCTGGCTAGCGCGAATGTATCAGAAAGGGGATAGGATATACCTATTTGGTAAATTGGGTTTCTCCTCGCATAGCACGCCGCTAATGGTGACGGGGTCAGGCTTCTCTCGGGGTGCATATCAAGTGCGAGTCCTCGCGGGAATGATACACGAGGTAAGGACAGATGCATATCATATGTGCTTGTATCACTTAGTTAAATTCGACGCATTGTCAGGTTGGGTTGATAAAAACTCACACGGAGAAACAGGTTGTAGAGTGAGTAACTCTTTATGTCTGACCCGTAGGCAAGTTCAACAAATAAACGTGGCACTGGCAGGGCTTATGATCACTTCCAAGTGATTAATGCGAAAAAGCCGAAGACAAGGCAGATCGCAAGGGAGTTCAAGACTACGTTTTCCTGGAAAGACGTAGGGGTGCACTTTGTCGGTGTTTGGTAACTCTGAAGTCTAATTATCGCTTGTACTCAATGCTGATTTCAGCCAGGGATACTGTCTCGTCCGTGGGACTTATAAGGGGTGACATTTTCCTTTCGACTTCCTCATCCGCGGCACATGCGTGCCATTTCCGACACGCACTTGCTCTCGACGAACGTCGGGTCAAGTTTATGCCAGAATATTTCCAAGAAATGAATCCTCAGACGAGCGGTGGGAAATCCAAGTGCATTATTCCCTCCGATATCGAAAACTTCGCAAGTCCCACTAGAAAAGCCGCGGTCGAAACTGATTCTCCTGCTGAAAAGAAAGAGGGAACTACTGAAATAAAGGAAGTCTGGTTTGCTGGTTGTCACTCGGACGTGTGAGTAGATCATTAAAACTTAGTACTTTAGTCTGACATATTTTGCCAGAGGTGGTAAAACCAGATCCGGGGAGTCTCGTCAGGCCGGAAACGTTTCGCTTGTATGGATGCGACGAGAAGCAATGGCAAGTGGTCTGAAACTCCAGCCAACGGACATAGTCTGGGTTCCGGATGACATTGATTTCGGCACAAAAGACTCCATGGGGTTCCTATGGAAAATTGTCGAATACATTCCCATTAAGCATCAGGTCTCCTTCAGTGGTCCTGGTGAAGATCGCCGTCGGTGAGACTCACGATAAACGACCTGTTTACATAGCTGATCTCGTACTCGCTAGCCGACATCGGCAGCGACCCCGCCGTATCTTACCTGGCCAAAAGGTTCATGCTTCCGTGTTGTACACAAATACATATCGGCCACGGGCAAAACTAGGAGAGGGCATCGATATACCTGTTATGAGCTCCAAGGACACCGAATTGAACGACCAAATCTGGGAAACTGGAATGTTCGATGGCACCGCTGCAGAAGTGCTACTGAACCACTTGGATGAAACGAAAGAGGTTGAACCAATCCACCTTGATAGGTTGTTGTTCATGTTGAGATTTGGTAGGGCCTCTTACCGCTCCGATTCATGGGCATTCCCAACACTTGCGCTTTTAGAGGAGGGAAAACAATCCGTAAAAAGTGCCAGAGATTCGCGAGAGCTTATGGACCTTATCAGCCGCAACTTCAAGTTGGACTCCCAACGCGCACCGCTTGAGAAGCTTGTCACCATCGTCGCTTACTATGAAGCATGTAAGTGTCCGGCCACTTTGGATATGTGTGAGGCGTAACAGGTACTTTGTATAGTTCGCGGTCCAGACGCGCATCCAGGAAGTTGTGCAACTGACGACAAACAGCTCTTGGCACAGGGTGTGTTTGATGGCGCGAAGGAATCACTACAAGACATTCTGGCGCCAAAACACCGAGACAACCTGAGAGCACTCGCCTTGTTGAAACCTCTGACCAGACATGAGATTTTGCTGAGACACATCCTCACCGAGGACATCTTGAAACAGTTCATGATTTTATTCAATCATATGATTTTTGGCCGGGAACAGCCACGTCAAGCATTTGAACGGGCTATGGATGGCTTGATTTGCCTGTTACGATGTAGTACGTTTTTCCATCTCACACACCACACTATCACTCATGCTCCTGCTAGGGGACCGACGGGAGATCATAATTGACGAGCTAGATGCCGACTACCCGAATTCGAAAGAGGCAAGACTTTCGCAAATATTACGGGAAAGCACCAGGGACTTACTTCAACTTAAAAATCCATTGATGTCGTGCGTTGCAACCACGTCCGACTCACGCCTTCTGGCTGCACTGCGCATGGTGTTGACCCTGGCACGAATTCCAGCTCAGGAGGTTCCGAAGGGTGAGTATTGCAGTCCTTGATTAATGATTCACGAGCCGTAGTAAGCGACGCACCACAACAGCGCGACGCTTGTGTTCCACAGTAAAGCGTTATGTGAGCATTTTGACAGAACAGTGTAAGGGCCCCGCCGGTCTCCTTGCAGTTGAAATATTGATGGCCTTATACGATTCCAATGATCAATGTAAGCTGCCTTCTCCCCAAATTGTCGTCTGCATTAACCCCATCTTAGGGAGAGTAGCCTCAGGACCCTTAAATCTTTGGCTCTTTCCGTGGTTCAACGTTCGAACAAATGTTACAAATGCCCTTCGCTTACAGCCCGCACGATGTATTTCAGGCGATGAAAATAAACGTGATGTAGATTCTGGGCAACAGATGCTACGTCGCATCTTCGGTCTTGGTAAGTGATGCTCATTACCTCCCCTCCCTGTCAAGATTGACAGCTAGATCTCTTGCATCAGACGCTGAAAGCCTGGACGATGGACAGGGAAAGCTCATCAAAGACTTGGCTGGGAGACATGGCGTCAAAAGTAGCGATTCTCAGAAACGCACGACATCAACGCTAACTCTTTTGAAACTTTGCGAGGGTAAGTCTAGTTCCCTCAATGCAAAGACGCAGACTCAAGATTTATCAGCCAAGGCTGTCCGCGACTATCTACGCGAGACCGGCCTCGTTCAAGTGTTTATCGAGCAGTTACGACGGCGCAAAGATTGTGCATTGCTCGCTGCCTATGCATTGGCTATCTGTACGCAATACAGTGAGTAGAATTTATTGCAGTAACCACTGTTAGATTCAAGTCTCCGTAAGAGGATATGATGGAGCCTATCAGAGACAGCGAACTCCTTCCGAAATACATTGTGCGTATGATACAACTGGATTATTTCGACGATGCCGTGGGCTCGGTGGAAGGATTCCAGATCTTCGGACACTTGATGCAAGATGGTAATGAAATGACTCATCCGAGTCGTGTTTTTCAAGGGCGCGGAGTGACGCTAGACTAATACATTTGAATTAGATGATCTGCGGGAAAAAATCATGGATTACAAGGTCCCGGTCCCGATTTGCAGACGTTTAATGCAATGCGGTAAGGAAATGACTTGTCAAGTTTCTCAAGTTTGGTGTAGGGACGTCGGCTAATTCAAACGTATCAGTGCTCCGGAGAGAAAAGATCAAGTATTATGGCGTCACAGAAATTCTGCGTGAGAAATTGGGAATGGGCACGCCGAAGGAGGTTCGGACGAGCCTCATTTGTTTGGATATCATCCAGTCTTTTGGTATGTGTCAGTGGGGCTTCAATGTTAATTTCAGCGAACAACCAAGGCAACCTCCAGATGAAAGCAACGAATGGACTGACAAACTCGTAGAAAAGAGTTTGGAGAAACTACAGAAACCGGACTGGTGTGACCAGAAAGCAGGGGTGACAATTCTGTCTGCCTTAGCTCGGACGGGTACATATGCATCCCTACCTTTGAGTATTGTCATTGATCGGGTTTCAGATCGTGGCGTGAAAATGATCAACCCTCAGATTGCTAAGATTATCCAGATGCTTCTGCCGGAGGAGTCCTTGCCTACCCCACAGCCCTCCACTACCTCCTCGAGTGAAGCCCACACAACACCGACGAGGCCTCCGGTGTCAATGCGGCAAATTAAGCCGTCTTCCCGGATGTTTGGGCCTGCCTGCGCACTACGAATCCTCGCCCAGCGTGGCAAGTGTGTTCCTGCTTCCCTGAAGAGATGTTGAAAATAACCATCTTCTCTTTAGCGGAGCTGCGGCATACCATTCGCGAGACGACTCAATATGGCGCTTTGAAGTATCGATATCTATCTGGTACTCTGATTGGCGAGAAACACGCGATGCCATGGAATGTTTACACTCCAAACCTAAGTGAGTAGATCAGATCTCATTTTAGAAAACAAGCATTGAAATTTGTTTTTACGCACCTTTCAAGGCGACATCGTCGACATGCTTGATAAGATGATCAAAGCTGTGGACCAAGAACAATCAGAGGAAGGCCTCATATCTTTCGGGGATGACATGTTACCTCGCATTCGGCACTGGACATGTTTAATCAAGTTTGTCTGTGAGGTTGCGGCGATCATCTCCCTGAGCCTCCTCTGCGTCCCTGGCTTCATTGCCATCGGAGCAATCTGGTTGGTACCTTTAGTATCAATTTTAGCCGTTTGTCTTGCATCAATGGCTGTGGTACTGGCTGTGGTACTGGCACTTTTGCCACTTTACGCAGTTTGGTGCGTACAGCCCTAAACATCTTGTTAACACAATTGACGTATATGAATCTTTGTCTAGCGGTATATTCGAATGCCTATGGAATAAATTCAATAAACAGCCTGCGAACAGGACCCATGGGGATGAAGGAGAGCAAAGCAAGGATGACAATGCCGGCGCTGCTCCTGGTGGTCATGCGGTAGCGGCTTCACCAACTAACCCAGGTGCTGAGGGTACTTCTGGCGGCGGACATGAAAGCGAGAGCTCTCAGGGTGGGAAAACCGAATCGATGCAACAAGTTATCAGTAAGTGGATATACCTGTTCGGGGACCTGACGCATATTTATCTATTTTGGACGCAAGTGTGGGTGTAATCGTCAAGTGTCGCTGCGCTGGTTCTAGATCCAAGAGTTCATTAGTCAGCTGATCACTCCTTAGTGACTGCAAGTGCACCAGTGTATGGGCTGTTGTAACTTAATTTCCGCTTGTTGATGGTCTGTAAGAGATTATGCATTCATGCCCGGTCGAAGCTAGTTTTCCTCTTTCTCCTTATGACAGTTCTGATGTTCCTTGACTACGTCACAAGTACCTATGGTTCCTGAGCCAGCCTTGTAATATAAAGTGTCTCCCTTACTGACAGCGAAGCTAATCTAACCTCGCTTCAGCGCTTGCCTCATCGCATTCTTCGGCAGTAACGGTCCACTATATGCAGGTCATTATGTAGTAATTCAATAATGCTGTACTCACGGTCCTGCGTTGTACCCGGTGGGCCTTGGCCAGGACCTTGGTTAGCGAGGAGCCGCGCTGAGCAGTGCCAGGGGTCCTGGCGCAGTGGCTGGCGGCCTCGTAGTCAGTCTTGCATGTCCTAGTCAGTCAGTATCCTACCACTCGCACCTGCGGGTTCCCAGGGTGCCCCTCTCCAGCGTCCTGACATTCCCCCAACAGGGTTCTGGATGTATCAAAAGAGATCCAAGGAGCTAATGCAAAGAAACCCAACACATTTTAAGCTGATGCATCCTAAACCCTCTTCCTAACATGGCCTAGGCCAACAGATTAATGTAGCAATGTCAAACTAGGTCAATTTTTTCAGAGATCTGCTGGTGGCATTTTTCAACCGAGCATCATACATTACGATGACATGAGCCAACATGGATTTAAGTGAACTCATTGCCCAGAAAGAATCAGTGAGGCTAACAGTGGCAAATTGGTGGTTGAGACCATGTTGGACAATATACAAAGGAATTCTCAATAGAATTGGTGGCCAACAACTTGTCAAGGATCATAATATGTCAAGTTACAGCCTCGCTTACAGCTATGCATCGTGCATATGTGCAATCGTTTTTACTTGTCTTGTCAATAACAACAAACTCGGAACCATCACTAATGAAGTCAGTTTGGAGAATTTGCTTGAACTCCTCATGTTGAACCTCATCTCATTCCAAAGTGATTTTTTGGACCATTTTTTGAGTAAGGCCTGCATCATCCAGGTTTTGAGACAGCCTTGAGGTTGAAATCTCGATATTGTGTTCAACAGCAAGCCATGTGCAGACCTCATCAAGGAAGAGATTGGAATCTTCAGAGTAAAGCTGCTCCGAGTTGATAGCACCAAGGATCTCTTGAGTGATTTTTCATGTGCGCCCAACCAGAGGAGATGGTGGCCAATTGATCAGACATTTCCGTGTTCTGCAACAATCTTCCTCCATTGGTAACAGCTAGCTCTTGAGACTCTTAGAACCTCGCAGATGTCTTCAAGGGCCCAGCCATGGTTCCAGAGACCGAGAACACTCTCTTTGAGGTCATCGCTGATCTGCCAATTGACATGTAGGCCTGTAGGGGTCCGTCACTTCTGATTTCCTTTTTCATTGACCATTGCTGCACCTCAAATTTTCTCACACCCAATCTCATTTCATTCGCACACTGCTGTAAAACCTTCAAGTTGTCGACATCTGGCATTTGTAACTCCATCAGGACGTTGAATGTGTTGCCATGAACTCTTCTGGATGATCTTACCCGCATTCCTGGACCGGACGATGCACTTAATGGTGATGATTTGCAACCCCTCATGGCACTCAAATGTCTGCGTCGTCTTAACTTGGATCTCCAGTGGAACATAGAACTAGCAGACCATGACCTGGCGGACCTGGCGGCTGCATGGCCTGACCTAGAACCTCTCTGTATCAATGGGCAGTAAGGGTGGCAATCATCCACTTCTCACAGATGTGACAGTCACTACATCAACTTGCATTGGCCACCAAGTCACGAAGCTCTCTTGAAAGTTTCTTGTCAAGGTTGCACTCATCATGCTCGCTCTATACTGATCTCGTCTACTCCACCATTGAAGCGGCTCCTAGTCCAACAATTGTAACCATTTTTAACTCACTTCATGCCCTCTGAGCCATAATACTCCTCGGGGATGTGGGAGATGTCCAGCCTTAATGCTGGTGGGTCATATATATGTAGGCATAAAAAATTGTTCACTGTCTCTAGCTTTGGATGGATTTGTGGCTGCAAAAATACTATTTTGTTCTTGATTGGTTCAATATATTGCGCCCACAAATATAAGTTACACGGCGAGTGAGCTATATTACATGCATATGTACACCATGCGACGAGTCAAAACTTGAAGGAACTAACATACACCGCAATTTCGGAGCTATTTGAAGGTACTCGATTTTGGTTTTTCCATTCTCCCATGACCAACAGGCTGTGGAACGAAGTGAGCACGAGCATGAGAGATTTCATCACGCCACTTGCAACAATATGAGATTGAAGTTATATCATATCCGATACTTCGACAGGAGCCCAACCTACTAAACCAGCTTGAAGCTTGAAGCTTCGATGTGGGGATCTTTCTGTGGGCCCTTGTCGTCTTGACATTGCAACAATCCGTCTGACCTACTCATCTACGTCAGCCCCCATAGGTTGGTACCCGAGAACAGAAATGGCGATATCTATTCCTTTGAGGTATTATCAAGTAATATAGCAGCGCATGTCCACCTATCCCCACTACATTACTGGCCGAAACGCTAATAAGCGTACTAGTGCTTGCGCCTGCCTTCGATTATCACCAAGTTCGTAACCGTTCTGATTTCTCTTAAAATTTTCCCATGTTGAGGTTTTCGCAGCCAGCGCCAACCGCCGTCGTCATCGAGCCTCAGAGCGCATCGACACTTCATGTCTCTCAAGAGCGATGAGTGGTACCAATCACATACATACCTAGGATATGTGTTAGTGCCGTTGACATTGTTATCGATCGCCTCAGTAGCCTAGCACGGCATTCTAAATATTGGTCTACCTTCAGGACCCCGGACTGGATCTTTCATAGCCATAACCCTTCCATGGGGCCCATAGTTCCTCGGAATCCTTTTACGAATCACCAAAACACCCTTAAATGCCGTCCTCTCGCCTCCTCTCTTTCTCTTTTCTATTCCTCCTTTATTGAACTTTCACTCCAAAATGCCCAGGCATGGAACCCACACTACCCAGCCCTATGTCAAGCCCAGGGGCCTCGGAATCTGCGTCGAACGTTCCCCCAACCCTCACGACAAGCTGATACAGGTCCGCATCGCCGGCCCAGATGTCAGACATCGTCGTCTCATGGAGAGGCCTAAAAATCTCAGGCTCCAAGAGAACGGCCATTATCGAGGGGACCAGGATGATAGCACTGCCATTTTCTCTCCCCATGCCAATTCAACGTGACCACTGCAGATACCGCTCCCTCTGATAAGCATCCTTGAGACCACAGGTGCGTGTTCAACATTGGTGATGTCCTGCTTCAAGCTGAACTGACCACATGTATAGCCATCATCGCGCTCCTGACAAGTTGACTGGTCAGGCAGCATACACTGTGAATATGTAGGTCTATTCGAGCCTTCAAACATTGCATCCAGATCAAATTTTGTTTAGGACGTTTAGACCCGATCCCAGCAATGAAGCCACTCTCTCTAACAAACCTGTTCGAGTCTGCAAAGTCATTGGGCCCTTCTCCGCCACACTGCAAGTGCTGGAGATCGTTTGTAATCCTCCAAAAAACTGTTCTGGCAAGGTGGGCTATTCCATCTGGACCCGCGAGCGAGTTTTGACGACCTATAGTTCATGCTTTGTGTGACGCGACTCGGAAACGACATCACCGGTGGAGGTGACCAGCTTGGCGACCAGAGCACGCTGGCAGAGCCAGGGGTCTTCGATGGTGGCAAGCAGAAAGTGGTTGTGGATCTTGAGAAGAGCTAAAGCAATAGTGTATATTGAATTCCCTCTCTGAAAGTTGGTGCGGACCGCATACCACAGGGTTCTTTTCTCATCTTCTCAGTGTTACAGCAAGTTAACGTTGAAGGCCTCGTTGCGCCCACCTCTTCCAGTCTTTTCTGCTCTTCATGTCTTGCTGTGCTGTCCCCTTTCGAACCTTCAGACCGCCCCCAGCACATTTACATAAAAATGACTTGCAGCATGCCATAGATCAAGATACCAACGAGGAAATCTGCGCCTACCCATAGCCCCTTCGATTATAATAAGGTTCATATTTACTTTGATTTCTTCTTCTTCTTCTTCTTCTTCTTCTTCTTGCCGTCGCCATCGCCGTCACCACTGTGCTCCGTCTATCCTAGGCCTCATAGTGTAGATGCCCGACTAGAAAATAGTACCTCCATTATCAGCCGCATTTCGAGTGACAATTCCTTGGATCCTCCAAACATTGTTAACCCCCCTGGTCCGATGGACTCGCAATTCACTAAGAGAGAACCAATGACTCAGGACACACATCTGGCCTGATGATGTACGGCAGCAAGTGAACAGGCACCTTCCCCCGTGTAACAGTACCAAGTGGCATGCTTCCTTCAGCCTTCAAGTTCTGTAAGTTCAAATTGTGGCAACTCCGAGTCAGTCTCAAGGCACCACATTAAAGAATCAGTCACTGCAAGACAAAATTAGTATTTCCTTCCCAGCTGGGCAATATGCTTCCGACCAGTGGATGGTATTGTGAAGACAAACTTGATCTTCGTGCGCATATGGAGACGCAGAACCATTCACCCTCTTCCAATACCACTATGTTTTATCTGACCTGTTGATGCCGGGTCTTTCGGCATCGACAGTCTTGGGGACCAATTTTCACCTCTCATACCTGGACTTCAGACACATTCTCATGCGTACTTTCATCAATATATACGAACCATGACATGAGGCACCAAAAGCATCAGTTCTATGAACGCTGACACGAAGACTCGGAGGTAACAACTTAAAGATTGTGGTTGCCCTTCTGGGATTGATGTGCCTTGCCACCACTAGCGCTTCCCTCGTCTGGCTCATTGTTGACCCCGCTCCCGGCACCATCTACAACACAACAGACATCCAAATTTCTGGCACTGCTAGCTTTTTGTGTTCCATTGTGACGCACGGTGCAGAAGCCACCTATTCTAGTGGCCCCAAACAGTTAGGTCGTTTCATTATACAATCCATCTTGACATGGATGGCAAGCTACCACCGGCAGCAGAATCAAATCTGTCTCGTTTCTGTCAGCATATGTTTTATAAATTTGAGTCGTCCATTTCAAAAGCAAATAACCAACCTCACAAAAGGCCATACCCAATGACTTGACTCAGAACTCGAGTTCCAACTTGAGGGATGCCACCATCTGTCAGAACGCCTTGCAATCCCCAAACACGGCATGCTGAAGAGAGCATCACATTCAAATACCCATTTTGACCAGTTATATACCGTAAAAAGGTTTAGATGCACACCCCGTGCTCCAAGTCAGGCCTCAAGAAAGCAGTGACGAGTGGTATCAGTAAGGCCTGGTTTGGACTCCAAATCAAATGTGATTCAAAATTTAAAATTCAGAATTCAAGGTGGACGTGATGGGAGGTTGATGACGAATCAGCCTCTGATTATCGATTGTGTCTGCTCACTGCACCATGTCAAGCGCATCATCTGGACAATCAAACCATTCCCTGCAGTCAAAAGGTAGTATTGATCCTACCAAAATACCATCTCTAGAAAAGTCCAGTCGAAGAAAACTTCTGGCAAAGTGGACAGATGAAGAGGAGCATGCACTTGTCCTCTACCTGAAGGCTCAGTTACCAGCAGATGGGCCCAACTTTGTGAAGAAACATTTTAATGGTGTTGCCCAGCACCTGCAAGAAAAGTTCTTGACCCAGCAGGGTGGCAAGAAGAATGGTGCCGCTTGCCAAACAAAGTAGACTAGCATGTGTTCATCATCATGCTATCTATGTGCTATCTGATCTTACTCATGAAATATTGCAGCTAAAGGAGGAATACCTTGCAGTTTTGGACCTCAAGGCTGCTTCTGGATTTACATGGAGTGATGAGACTGGAGCTGGGAGGGAAAAGACAGATCCTGTATGGAAGGATTATCACAAGGTAAGCGCTATACTATGCTACACAAAAATAACACATTCTAACCAGGTACAACACAACACAGTCGCACAAGCGTGCAGGGCGCTTTAGAAACAAGGGGTTTCACTTGTTTGACCTCATGGCAGAGATGATGCCATCGAAAGGCAAAGGCACACATGTCTTTCGTCCCGGAAGCAAATGTCATGGTGCTAAATCTCTGCCCAGACTCAGCCACCCAGTACCATCAAGTGAACCATCTACATCCTCAACCGTTCCAACCTCAGCGATAGCCACCACCTCCCAGGCCCTTCCACCTGAGCCTGGTTCTACATTCTCACCTGCTCTTGATGTTGCTGCCCTTCCATCTGCCCCATCTTCTTTTTTGCAACCTTCTGAATGTGGCTCCAATAATTCCTCTGGAGCCCTGACAAGTGTCAGCTGTGGGAAGTGCAAGATCAGCACACTTTCCGGCTCCAGATCAGTTGCAAGCGGTGCTCCAGGTTCATCAGATCTATCTCAGAAATGTGTCCACGGTCCATCAGTACAGGTGGAGCACATGGCAGAGTCAATGAAGCGGCTCACCAGCACCATTGAAGAGATGTCCAAGAACCTTGTGGAATCCAGTATCACCACTAACAATGACATCTGGCAACGCGTGATCGCTGTTCTGAATACCCATCATAATGATTTTCCATCCGTGAATGACTTCCTTGATGCTGGGCATTTTCTCACTGACCCAGCCAATAAACAACATGTGCTCCTTTTCACTGGTCTTGAGAATCCAATGGACTGCAAACAGCTATTGGAGAGCTACCTTGAGGGGATGAGAAAGGACCAGGGTACTTTGGCAGTTTAAATCACATTATATTTGTACTTTAGTATGTTGGCAATGGTATTCCTTGCCATCCACATTCCGCTAAGTAGTCATCCCACATCACTTGTGCGATTGCATCGCATCGTAAACCTGCACGCACAGTTTCATTCTCATGCGTGATACACTCATCAGGATTATTGTCATCATTTGGAAGATCTTGCTCAAACCATTGCATCAGCTCATACCAATCAAAGTCTGGGTGATAGAATGCATCAGGATCAAAGCAATTGATAAAATTGTGGAGGGCACAGAGTCCCCTGGGTATGCGAGCTTGGATATCCATGGAATACTCTGGGGGGATGTTGAGGATGTGCCATTGACACTTTAATACTCCAAAGATATGTTCAATGACGTTGCGGAGTGCGGCATGTCAAAGATTGAAGAGTTCACGAGCATTCCTTGGACTATGTTGGAATCAGATCAACCCACACGAACGCTTGATCACAATTGTACGTACCCAATCCCCCCTTGACGCCATTCCTTCAGATGGTAGCATACACCATGGTATGGAACAAGAAGTGCATCACATGATGCAAATCCAGCATCACCTAGGAGATAATTACCTGGCCAGGGACCTGAATGTCTTCCTGGATTGCATCCCTCCACAGTGCGCTATCGGCAACTGACCCATCCCATCCACAGAGCAAGTAAATGAAGTTAAAGTTGAAGTTGCAAGTGAATAGGCAATTTTGTGAGAGATAACCTTTGCGGTTACACATGTAGGCATGATCATCAGTTGATGAGAAAACACAGATGTGGGAGCCATCAACTGCGCCAATACATTTGTCAAAGAACCAGAAGTGA
Source organism: Chiua aff. virens (assembly GCA_038094695.1). Classification (NCBI taxonomy): domain Eukaryota; kingdom Fungi; phylum Basidiomycota; class Agaricomycetes; order Boletales; family Boletaceae; genus Chiua; species Chiua aff. virens. The sequence continues at coordinate 15,936 of JBBPUM010000226.1, forward strand.
GGGTCATCAAGAATCTTGCGCGCAATTGGGGTGTGTGATGTAGGGAAGTGCACATGTACATTGTAAAATGAGGGGGATGCAAAAAAGTGCACAAGGTTCTTGAAATATCTAGACAACTTGAATGAGCGAATCAGAACGACATTCCATCACATTCAAGGCAGCAGGCTCTCAGTTACCGTGACTACCTACTTTGTTACTGTATTGATGGAGCATTGGAAGTGTTTGCCAACCAAGTGTGAGGACAGGCCTGTGACACAAGTGTACAGATAAATAGCTAGCCATTCCTCTACCATAACACCACTTGCAAGCCGTGAGTCCACCATACCATTCCGTTTGAGGACAACAGTAAGTGCTGAGAAGACATCAATGGAGACACCAAGGTTTGTCTTGATGTGGTCTCAGGCTGGGTGTCCATTCATGAGCTCAAGGACCCACGCACGGCCAGAAAGGACAGAAGTGTGGTATGGAATGCACGGGGTTGTGGAGAAGACCTGGGCCATGATCTGGGTGATCTGTGCAAGAACAATTGTTAAAAAGATAAGGAGATGCCAACGATGAGTGTGAAAGTGTATTAGTTCATCTGGATCGAGCTGTGCTTCCAGATCAGTGTCAATGTCAATGTCAATATCCATTTTGTCACCAAGTACGATGTTGTTGTAAAAACCAGGATTCGTATCTAATTGCTTTCTCATCATGTGCTAACATCACGTGTGCGTTGAATTCTGAATTTTGAATTTTGAATCATGCTTGATTTGAAGTCCAAACCAGGCCTAACGTACTCAGAATCTGTATTGCCTATAGTCAACTGTTAATGAAATTAATTGAATACCAGATAATTATCACCACCCACATTACATTATTCAAACCATTTGTTACGTTGTCGAGATGACCTTGGTGGACATGCCAATTTAAGACTCCAAAGAAATGCTTATTTGTCTGTCAAAGAATTTTTTGATGTCAGTTTTCTTAGTAGTGCACAGGGAAGGTCTAAATGTAATAGGAAGGACACGGACGAGCCAAGCTATATATCGATGGAAAGTAGTGGTCGACATACATGCAGGCAAGTGACGACAAGTTTACAAAGGTGCACCATAAGTTCCACAACTAAGACCTTCGAGTGACCCATGCACATCCACAATGGCCAGCAGTGCAAAATCTTCAAGTTGGTAGAGTTGCTGTTTATGTAAGACCAGATAATGTTATGAAAAATGCATAAACCGAACAAATGCAAGATTTGAATTGCGAATTGGGTGGAATACGAGCATACACCCACCGTCATTTCATTAAAAGAACTAGTGACACAATAAAGAGGCGCTTGACAACTTTCAGATCTCCACATCAAGTGCAGATGGAAAGGATGGCTGTGAAACGAGTTCCTGACAAAATATGAGGAGAAGTGATGCTATGTATTTGTGCCGGACCCGAGTGGAAACAAGCGCCAAGGACACGAGGTGCCTGAATAAATAAAGATATAATGGAATAAGGACGTATTTAGTGGGCACAATTGAAACGCTGTTCTCAACACTTTCGAACCCATGCTTGAAAATGTCGCGCACAAAGACTGGTGGGTAATTCAAGGAACTCGAAGGACTGGATTATGCTGACGGCTTTGCAAGATGGTAGAGTGTTCCTTGACACCGGGAATGACGAAGCTACATGGGCAATCGCATTCTCGCTCGATGGAAGGTACCTTTTGAACGGAAGTTCGGATCCCGGTGAGATTTGACAATTTCGACTGGCTGACAAGATAGAAACTACAAAGCAGGGCGCCGGGATGGAAGTGAGCGCTATTTCCATATCAAAGAATGACCAACGGATAGTGTGTGGTGTAGATTCAGGTGATGGTGGACTCGGAGTGAGTGTCTAGGATGTAGAGTTGCAAGAAAAGATTTGTGAGGTCGAGATTGGCAGGAGCGCTAGCGTACGTGCAGTGGATGTGTCGTCCAGCGCAATACGATTTGCGACAGGCACCAAGGAGGGTATGAGTGTATGGGACATCCTGACTGGGATGGGGCAGGGTCAAGAATTGCCATTTCTGAACCTAAATTATGTAATGGGCTGCTCACGGTCGTGGACAGACGCGAAAACCTGGTCACCATCAAGACGCAAATTATAACCTATGGACTCCGACTACTTGCCGCCTGCAGGGACAACTTGAAAGTCAAGTCATTCGACACGTCAACGGGATTGCTGCTCGCCGAACCGCAGGTCATACTAGACGGAGATAGTGACAACTTCAAGTCTGTTGCCCTCGCTACAAATGAATAATTTGTTACTGCCTATGCGGGCAAATCAGTTTTTTCTTAAATGCAACCTCTCTCGCCCAGATTGGTCCCATCATCCAGGGGAATAGCGAAATAACCTCAAACATGCTCGCTTCAGATAGCACCCATCCCGCCACTGGGCAAGATCATGATGGGTGGCAAAATCACCGTACATGACCTCACTACCATCGTTCCGGACATCTTGGGTGCTGTAAGTACTTGTGCGCCCGTCATGCTCTTCGAACAAAAACTCGCTCTCCGACAGACATCTGTTATTGAAGAAACTGGCCAGGATGCATCCTCGAGTAGCGACGAAAAAAGGTCGGATATGGTACAGCTTTGTTGTTCCTTGGTCGTCACATTGATCTGACAGCTTTATGCTAGATATCCCCTCACCGAGACTCTGGACCCGACGACCGAGACGTCGGCGTCGATCTTCTCGAGGCACAGGCTCTCCCGTCTTCTTGTAAGCCCACTCTGACCCACTACAGGTTGAGGCGCCGTCCAGTGCGCCTGACCCTGTCACGGCATTTGACTTCGACAAGGTTCGTGGCTACTTTACTGACATTTTACTTTTGTGTTAAGTAACATCGTCAAGCCACCGTCCCCTATATCATCTGCTCATTTTCGGGTGGATGGAGTGTCTGCACCACTAGTTGAAGTTCCTCGTGCTGTATCTTCATTACCCCAAGTTATCTCCTGAAGGCGCCCCTCTCCTATACGGCTGCACTCGGATGAACACCCCGAGACCGCCAGCCTATCCGAGGCCCTTCCAATCAGCAGATGGTCCAAGAAATGGACGGGACATTGTTCGGATGATCGCTCCAATCATCCTTCCACTGGCACAATGGCCCATTCGCGGCGGCCGGTACGCGGTTACTTTTGATACGATCGACACGTCATATGTTCATGTTTCATTCATTCCTCACTGGCAGCATATGTACGTCGCCCTTAGTATGGATCACTCTGAGGGAATTCGGCAACGTGCACCCTCGCCACCGCCGCAGGAGCGCGTTTCCGCAACTCCCATGTATCTGATGTGTCAATATCGATCAGCCTTTGTGCGTCCTTTCTTTTGCTATGAGTCGATTATGTTGTGAAGTAATTCCAATAGGCACACCCATGGTGCGACTCACCTGAACCTTCGCGTGATAGCGCAATGGTAACTCCGGGGCCCGAAACAGTATACATACTTCCGTCCAGCCTTGTTCGAAAGATTGACAACAACATATTAGAGTCGGACGCGTCCAGACAGAATGATGGTTAGGTGTCAGTGCTCGCTACCTACACGGCTCATTTGTTTCCAGTCATGTAGCGTAGACGAACCAGACGAAGAAATTGCCTGACGGTGACTTTGATCCAGCCGTCTAGCCGTGAAGACGGCCCTTGGAAAGTAGCGCACGTCAGTTATTAGGGTAAAATCATCGCGATCGCTTATAGTACGAGGCTGTCGGGACTCAGAATGACAAGTTAAACACGTCCTATCTCACCACCGGTTGCGCTGGCAATGTCACTTCATAGTACCGGCCCCCTCGACTCAACATATGTTCATATTGATATTGTTCACAATTCCCTTGTTCGTATCGCTCTTGGTAAAATTTATCGGTATCACACTAACGGCATTGCAGAGTTTGGACAATATTTGCAACAAGGCTCTGTATCCTCAGGTTCCTGGAACCAACCATATTTCTTGCCACACAAAAGATACGTAAAGACACTCGCGCAGAGTCTGGATCTTATGGTACTTACCACGTCAGGTGCGGCTAAGTCTAGCGCCAGATTTATGTAATCACGTCGACTCGGAATTACCACTCTTCGTTGCACACCACCACGATCGTAATCGTCTCATGTCAGATGATGACGCACTATCATATTTGCCCCCACGAGACAACCTGGCCTGTCGTTCTGTGATGGTTGCCAATGATCGCTAAATGCGTTACAAGGATAGTCCACCGATCATTTAGCACTGCTCTCATTTTCCGGCGGTGTGTTTTCCATACCATCCACCTATCCTTTCAGACGATCCGGGAAGTATTTGTTGAGGTACGAAGCCTGTCTGATTGTTCGGGACAATTATATTGCGAAACTAGTGCGGTATGTTTATCCTGCCTCAGATGACTTTTGTTTTGGGTTGTCATAAATTTAAGTTACATAATAGCTTTTTGAAGGAAAACTAGCATTCGACTGGAAAGGACTAAGTCGTTCTTGCTGTGATACTGTCGCTAAGCAGAAATGGTGTGTTAAAACACCGTCGTGACGTTGCTTCGTGTCCTTCCCTTTACCCATGGTATGATATCAGTGAGCCTAAACTGAGCGGACACTCACTGTATTTGGACACCGATAGGGAGACTTCGACTTATTCAGCAAATGTCAGCTGCGACCCAAACTCCTCTGTAGGGCTTCTAGACAGCCTTTTGGGGACCTAATTACCATGAGAAACGAGATATCATAATAGCCGCTACAGTCACCATGCAGCAACATCTTGGAACCGAGTGTTGTCCCGGAATGCTCCTTCTGAGCCCTTCGCAATAATTCGTGAGCAGGAACCGAATCTACTCTTTTGTTGTAGCTAGTTGGTGGTACAACTTGAACTAAACAAATTCGCTCATTCGGTACTATGTGACAGCGAGCACCACGGAAAGATCCCGGATCCCGCCCAGTTCCAACCATCTCCGATCAGACCGGAGAATTCTTTTTCGATGATCTCACAATCACCGACCACCTTCTAGAATCTCATCAAGAGATATTGATCATTGATGAACTGGTGTTATCATCTCAGCCCCATTTGGAAGTTTCCTTGGAGACGATGATTTTGGCGCCATAAAAGCCGCATTTCTCCAGATGAACTCCAGGCTGCGTATGTACTGTGGCCACCAAGTCGAACCGGTGTGCCTCGCCAGTACCTTATATCCACCCTTCCATTTCTCGCGCTCTTCCTCCCCACATCTCTACTACGAGATGTGTGATACGTGTTAGGTCTGTTTTCACGCTTAAAAGTCGTTGACAGCACATCGAGGACATCCTGTTTAACATCCGACAACTTTTAAGAAATTTGCGGTTCTCTCTGCAAGCGACGTTACCTGGATAGATTGATCGGTGCTTGGAGGTGTCGGCGTGAGGCGAGACGCTTTACAAGTGAAGTTTCATCCTGGGACCTTGATCGCAACAAAACTTTGGGCGAGCGCACTCTGTGCTGGTCACGACACGCAGTGCTTCTGGAACCTCTTTTCGTCATCAATGAACTAATTCATCGACTGCGCTCTTTGATTGGAGGTAATACATCAACGGAAGACCGCCCAATTTGATATCAATTAGGACACCGATTGCATCAGACAGATTGCATCAGACAGAATGATGTCAATGATCATTGATCAAGCTCACCGAGTACGGAAGGTAATAAAAAAAAACAAAAATCTGGCGACAAAAGAATTGAGTAGTAAGAGCAATATAGTATCTTCCCGACAATGCACTCGGGGGTAACTAGAGAGATGTAAGGAGACAGGTCTATCCGGAAGCCAATAGAAAGTCAGATAAACGAGTGTATAGAGTTAGCCGAGTCCAAGAAAAACCTGTCCGTTGATCATACTCGATACCAACGCCTAAACTCTCTTTCTGAACAAGACCTTAGCGGATTGGTCGGCGGCGATGTCGACACCAAATCGAATTTCCTTTGGGGGGGATCGATCATTCTCCAGTTTGACATCGTACGTTGCGACGACATGAGCCAACATGGCTTTGAGCTCAATAACGGCGAAGAATCGGCCAGGGCTGATAAAGATGTGAGACCATGCAAGTTCCAATGACTGGAT
>JBBPUM010000227.1:0-21996 GCA_038094695.1 Chiua aff. virens
TCCATAGCTTTTACTTTGTTCGCCGCATACCCGACATGGATAGCTACTTGACCATTTCGACTGCAAGCAAGCTATCCAGGATCATGAAGGCATTTGGTGAACTTGACTACGCTAAAGACCAGCTTGCATTGGCGGCTTGTGAACCAGATCCGGTAGAAATACCCGCTTGGAATCCTGCTGAGGCTATTGCGGCACATGAACGACGCGTTTTCGCGCATTTCTGCCCGCCCCAAGAGGTGAATCAGACGTTTTGTGATTCTCGAAACTGCGACAAGGTGATCTGACGTTGGCATGTAGACAACAAACGCATCCGAACCCATTGAGCAAGTCGATGGCGTGCAGGACATGAATATCACTGACTCAGAAGCGACCAAGGACCTGGTCGCGAACTCAGAAGACAGCATGAAGGAAGGTCAATCTGCCGATGCGACAGATAAAGTTACTACGCAGCAGATTCCATCCACTATTCCCGTCGAGTCCCCATTCCATCCTAGCCATTACCCTCCGCCATGGCCTTTGGAACCATTCCGGGACCCATCTCCGTATCTTCTCCAGCGACGCATACCGATTCATCTCCTTCCCAAGAAGCTCTACGTGCATGATCCATGGAATGTTGCTGACACCTATAACGATGGTTATGGTGTCTCACGTCGTGAAGGCGAGGATAAGCCATGGGGTTCAATGAGCGACCGCGTACGAACGTACAACTTCTGGCTTCCGCGTGAATCACGAGAAATGACGGAGGAGGTTGCGAAAATAGCTGCTTTGGCAGAAAGTGTAGCTGTCGAGGCCCCTGAAACACGCATCATCCCTCCCAAGCAAGAAACTGAAGGCCCCACTGAACAGCCCGCGATTTGTGCCCTCCTCCCAAAACGGCCTCGTAAGCCAACTGAGATCCCCGAAGCCCATCTATACCTCTCCCCGAAAGCTCGGCTCGGTTCCGGAAATCATTCTGTTGTCTACGAGGCCGAGCTGGAGCTTCCACGTGATCTTTTTTGCGACACAACTATCTGCCAGACTTGTCTTGACGAACAGATCGACGTAGAAGTCAATCAACTGAAGGAATCTGGCGAGTGGGATCGGTTGCTGAACGATTATGTCACCAAAGAGCAAGGCCCTTCCACTTCCAATTCACCATCGACTTCTGAGTTGCCCCCACGTTACGTGGGATTTATTTCGATGGATGCCGAGGATCAGCCCTCGAATACGGCGTCTGAATCGCTCGCGGCTGATCCCACGGCCAAGGATGACTGCAACCGTTCCCGGGTCTTCACCTACAAAGGCATGGTAGTCACCGTGCGCCCGAAAGTCCAATGGCAAACCCCCTCGTTGCCAGACACGCTCTGCAAGCACCAAGCCGCAAAGCTGAAACCAGTCCCCAAGACAGCGCGTTTCCGCGTCGCAGCCAAGTTGTCCCTCCCTTACGACTCGCACCTCGACCAGGAAGCCCGCAACTATCTCAAATTCCCCACCCACTTTTTTGAGCACTGGTCGGGGTATAATGTCGTACCGCCCTGCCACGATCCAACGCCGGTTGGCGCGCTCGTGCCACAGTTCTATGGGTATTATAAGCCGGACAAGGCGACGGCGGACGGCGCGGATTTCCTTAGCCCGATTTTACTGATCGAACATTGTGGCAAGCCGATTAGCGTCAAGGAGCTCTCGGTCGACGATCGATACGAGTGTGCGGCCCTGCTGTTCCGTTTCCACTACGCAGGGTGGTTGCACGAGTCGTTCGCTGAGCGTAACATCCTCATGCAAAAGGGCCATCCGACGTGCAGTCCGCTCGAAGAAACAAAAGACCCTTATTACCGACACCGAGAGTACAGTTTCCGACTGATCGATTTTGGTCGGTCCATGGATCAGGGAAACAGTGTGGGACCAGGGGCATCCGTGGAAGCAATGAATGGAAAGAAGCTTTTTGGAATCATGGAATTTGGAGGGATGCTTTGACGTTGGTTACTTTCTATCCTTTTCAAATCATCGCAAGCGCTACACAGCGTTTTGAGCTAGTTATCGTACGCGTGGTGTACACCAACCAATCAAAATGTACGCTGAAGACCAAAGGTAGAACTACATAGGTCTCAACGATATCCTACACATTGTATTTCAATTTCATCAAAATTTCGTCACGCTTTCCGATGATCTCGTTGATGTCACCATACCCAGTGAGACCCATCGTGGTGTGCAAATCGCAGATAGTCTGCCTCAGGATCTGCTCGACCCCTTGCTGTCCCGCAATAGCGAGACCGTACAGGAACGGGCGTGCGACTAGAAAAGACAGCTAGGATCAAAGCCCGAGACTCGAAGGATGAGAATCAGTACGAACTCAAGACACCTTGGGCACCCATCGCAAGAGCCTTGATGATATCACTTCCCGTGCGGATTCCGGAGTCGAAAAGCACTGTCAGCTTGCCGGATTTTTGGGCAGCGAGGACTTCCTGCGACTGCATGATCTTGTCGAGTGCATCGAGCGAACCAATGGCGCCGTCAACCTGACGGCCACCTTGGGGTACACATCAACCACATGTGCCCTCAACACGTACGAGCCACATACCGTGGTTCGACACCACGATACCATCAATACCGTGCGCGATGGCCTTCTCTGCATCCTATCGTAGCGTAGACACCGTCACGTTCACGAATAACACATCCATCGCTACAACTCACCGACACGCGCTGAATGCCTTTGAGTACTATCGGTCCATCCCAGTTGTCCCGGATGAACTTCAAGTCGTCCCATGTGCGAAACACGCCCGAGTTCACCTCTCCGAGCCATTCCCTACCCAGCATCATCTCCCGCGCGGCGTGTTCGTCGCCCTTGGCAGCCGCCTCCCAGATCTTGGACGGCTCCAGTGGGAACGCGGTAATCTCACCTTGACGCGGCTCAAGGCCGAACCGCTTCATGAATACTGGATCGGACGTGCCGACTTGGATGCCCACACCAGATGCAAACGGAAGGTAACCTGTTTCGATGTCGTGGGGGCGCCAACCGAGGACCATCGTGTCGAGCGTGATCACGAGCGCAGTGAACCCGTTCGCTTTGGCTCTACTCAGAAGCGAGACGATGATCTCTGTGGTACGGGGCCTGTGAGCGTGATTGAGATCAGCTGTCACGGAATGGGTGGGACGTGGACCGACGGGCGTACCAGTAGAGTTGGTACCATCGGTGGCCATTTGGGCCATTGGCCGCTGCCACGTCTTCGATGGATCGGCAGGAGGCGGTACTCATGATATATGGGACACCGACAGCGCCGGCTGCGGCCGCGCTCGCGAGTTCGCCGTCTGGGTGCAGTATTCCCTGTACGCCGACAGGGGCGACGAAGATCGGAACAGGGTATTTCACACCAAAGATCGTCGTCTTGATCAAAGGCAAACACGGCCGTAAGGGTGTCGTATACCTTGAAATGAAGAGAAGACATACCTCCAGTTTGCGGTTCGTCGCGCCGATAAGCATCTGGGGGATGATCTTCCAATTCTCGAACGCCTCTTTATTGGCGACGTCCGTTGAGCACGTCCCAGCGCTTCCAAACGTGTACATATATGCCGCTGTACCCAAAACGAGGTGATGAACCACTAGTTCAGAGTGGTAATCGACGGGAAACGCACGAAGATGATCCTTCAACACTTCTCTTGCCTTATCTTCGATTTCCCTGATGTTGACCGTACCCAGGGTCGGCAACTGACCTTGCATGTAAATTTCCATCAAGAACTTGGTCCATTTGTCGGGAAGTGGGGGCGGGGCGGTCATGTTGAATCCAGATAATGGCGTCACGGTCGGCTATGGGTTGTCGATCTGATGTGGGGTGGAAGTATCGCACAAAGGGCGTGAGTTCACCCCGGGTGGGAATATTTCTAGCCTGAGAGTGCGCATCTACCCGGTTGTCGGCATGGCACACGTCATGATCATGAGTAACCTGCCCGGTGATAACAGCTCACTAGCACAACTGTGACATTCTGTGACACTACTATCTTCGTGATTACCTCATGTAAGGTGCACGTGAAAACTTCTATCGTCAACAAGTACTTGCAGCGCTCTTTCGCGGGAGAAGCATTCCATCGACATCCAAACCTCATCGCGAAATGCATCGGTCGGTTTCACGGTCAATGTCTTCGGAGCATCCTGACTCAACTGCGCTCACTTTGTGGCGTCGAGCCGCGGGGCTCGGAGCGCCCTAACCACGTCCGGTTGATTTCGGGCGCATCGCAGGCGAGGAGCCACGACTGACTTTGACAGTGTACCCGACCCGGCTAGTACGAGAATAGTCGGCTATCTTGCAGTTTACGCTCGCCCCATTCATCCTCCTTCCCTACCACATCGTCACCCCACCTATGGGACACCGGTAGCGATGTCACGGTCAAACTTGACGACGGGCGTGTGTGCGTATTGTAAGAACGAGCGGGATCTCTAACTGGCGCGGCTTGGAAGATGTTGGTCTGTGCGGGCTATCGACGTGAAGATTTGGTCTCACCATACTTCTTTCCCCGTGTTTACATGCCACGCCATCCATCCAGACAATTCAACCTTAAGCATCGGACGTTAAGATCTTTTGTACCTCCAAACATACCTCTCGGCCACGCAGATTGACATGCTCGTGGGGTCCATTGCTAACGGTCCGCGTTCGTCCTAGTAATCCTTAGACCACTGGTTGGCCCACTGTACGTTTTCGGCAGAGCATGCAGCGACAGGATATATGAGGATGGATTCGGGAGAGAGTATGCCAATCATGACTCGACGTAGGGTAAGTGAAATGATCGTAGTGAGTATGCCGCCTAGACTATGACTAGTGATGATGAAATGTGTAGAGGTAGACGGGTTTACAGGGCTGAGGAACTGGACCATCTGTCCCGGGCGGATGGAATGTTTCCGGAGACACGGCTTTCGATTGGGGTGTATGTTGCTCACGTCATCCCCTTCGATGTAAGACTTCCCTGGGACTGGGAGCACACCATCCTTCCAAATGGGAACGGGCTCCTTTTCGATCCCATTCTCGGTCCAATCTTCAAAGTCGACTTGACAAAATCCACGGATAACACAATAAATACATACACAACCACGTCTCCTGGTTATCGAACGTTGTTGAACAAGTACACGATTCTGCTTGACTAAAAGTACACCGATTACAGCCCTACCAGGCTTCGTACGAACGCCCAAGTGCACGTTGACACTAATGGTGCACAGACAGCTGAGCTTGCACGATCATACTTCTTCTGATCCTCCGGGTTATTCATCACCTCCTGCAACCTACTAATGGTAGGGGTCTTCAAAGCGATCGTCACTTCGACACACCCGCGGAGGTACCGACCTCATCCACGTAGGGTTTGCCATGCTGATACGTGAGTTCCTTCGAAAATTCTTCAAAGGTAGTAGGAACAGAAGTAGGACGGGGACCATCAAAGTACTGGGCTGGGACAGGCTTGTATACCACCCCCGAGCTGGAAGCATTGGCAGCATACTCGACGGCATATGTCTGCTGCACCTTATCCACGATCGGAAGGCCATAAACGGAAGGGATCCTGCCAATCCATTGTTGGGGAGAAACGGCATGGTTCTGGCACCAGAGCTGGGGTATACAGTCCAGGTTGTTGACTAAATTAAGATTCCATCCCTGGTAGCTGCGCGCGCCGGGGAGCTTGGAAGCCGGAAAACTCTCGGCCCACTGGAGGGTCCAGTCTACGTTCCCGGCAGTGTATCCAGCGGCAGGGTACGTGAGGGTATATCCACGAGGGAGTATCCTGGCCGTGACCAGGGTAAGCGAAATTGTAGTGGTGAGCGTACCGCCCAGACTGTGACCGGTGACAATAAAACGCGTAGAAGGGGATGGGTTTAGAGAACGAAGGAACTGGACCATCGTCTCTCCCGAATGGGTGGCATAGTCCTTGGACGATACGGCATTCATGAGGTTGTGCGTTCCCCACGCCATCCCCTTCGAAAAGTAAGGGATGCCCTGCTGTACATCCTTCGAAGAAATCGCGACAGGATCCTTTTCGATCCCATCCTTCACCCAACCGTTGAAATCGACGACGGAGTCCACTGCATTGTCCTCCTTCTTCATAACATTGGGATCCATGGCGGAGCCAGCGAGAGCGATGACATACGTGGGATGTTCTAAACCATCCTCGAACTTGGCCTTCGGATGGAAAGCTATATACCCAGCGTTTCCGGGATAAGTCTTCTCGTCTGGCTTCAGCTTCCATATTGCGCCCCAGGCAAGGCTCCACCCCTCCATGCTTTGCAGGCCGGAAGTCAACCGGTCGTAATAGTATTTCTGGAGCTCTTCCAGCGTTCCCTGCTGATTGATGACTTGATCTGCTAGCATAGCCAGAGCGAAGGTTTGTTGAAATATATCGAGAGACATTTTGCAAGCTAAATGTGTTTTTAGCGACATAGGGAATGTATATTAAGGTTGACGTACCGTTGAGTTGCTCAGGCCAGGATTCTGGAGCTGCAGTGGATGGCCTTGTCGCCCTTATATGTCGTCCATCAGCACGGTTCCGGGTACACCGAAATACCGTGCGGGTCCCAGGCTCTATGTACCCTTCAAAGTTCAGTGACGTGACACTGCAATATGCTGGTCAAAATGACGTCAAAGTTGAAAACCGGGGAAAAGAAATGCCGAGGTCCACAGCTTTTTCTTTTGTCAGACTCCCAGCCGCCAATCACTCTGTTCCGATCTGATTTCTCCTGTCATCTCAGAAAATCTGTGATTTGGACTTCCCGGATGTCCGGGTGTTCTGGAGTTCCGGGAATCGACTCCCACCGTTTGGCAGTCACGATGCAAGTTAAGGTTTAAGTGGAATCTCAACAACAAAGCATGTGAGCAAGCCACATCCTGCGAGAGTATTGTAAGAAAGCAGAATAGTTACTGTCATACCGGGGTTTCCAACATTTTGAGGTTGTCTTGATGGAATTGAAAATGCTCCAGCGCGACTGAGCCGAACTGTGACATTCTGTAACGCTATCTTCTCGCATCGGAGGTTTCAACTTTTGAGTACTTATAGCGCCGTCTCGCAGGAGAAGTGTTCCATCGACACCCAAACTTCATCGCGAAACCCATCGATTGGTTCCACAAACGATGTCTTCAGAGCGCCCTGACTCAACTACGTTCCGTGGCATCAAGCTGCGGGGCCCAGGAGCATTCTAATCACCTCAGGCCAACTTCGGGCGCATCACAGACAAGTAGCCACCAGTGGCATTGACAGTGTACCCGACCCGGCTGGTACGAGAACAGTTGGCCGCCTTGCAGCTCACAGCGCTTGCCCCACTTATCCTCTTTTCCCTACCACCATCGTGAGCCACCCAACTTGTAGAATCCGGTAGCGATCTCACGGTCAAGCTTGAAAGACGGGCATGTATACGTATTGTAGGAACGAGCGGGACCTCCGACTGAGACAGCTTGGAAGATGTTGTTGATCCGTGGGAACTATCGGTCTGATTTTGTCATGCTTCTTGCCTTGTGCTTACATACAACGCTATCTGTCCATCAACAACTCTACCTCGAACATTGGATGTTGAGATCTTTAGTACCTCTAATCATACCTCTTAACCACGCAGATCGACATGCCCGTGGGACCCATCGCTAACGGTCCGTGTTCGTCCCTGTGGGTTCTGTATTGATCCCTGCATTATCACCTGAACCCCAGCTTTGTATATAGCCTGCGAGCGTGGTCGAGATGAGTGGCCACAGAACGTGCAGGACATGGATCGACGCGCGTACCAGTGGAGTTGATACCATCAGTGACCGCTTGGGCCGTTGGCCATTGGCACGCCTTCGATGGATCGGCAGGAGGCGGTACTTATGATGTAGTACGGGACACCGACAGTGCCGCTGTGGCCACGCTCACAAGCTCGCCATCTGGGTGCAGTATTCCCTGTACCCAACAGGGGCGAGGAAGATTGTCGTCTTAATCAAAGGCAAACACTGCTGTCAGCCTGAGGGTGTCATGTACCTTGAAATGAAACGAAGACATACTCCCAGTTTGCAGTTCGTTGAGCTGATAGCATCTGGGGGATGATCTTCCAATTCTCGAACGCCTCTTTATTGGCAGCGTTCGTTGAGTACGTCCCAGCACTTCCAAACATATGCATATATGCCACTGTACTCAAAACAAGGTGATGAGCTACAAGTTCAAGGTGACGATCGACAGGAAACGCACGAAAATGATTCTTCAACACCTCTCTTGCCTTATCTTCGATTTCTTTGATGTTCACAGTACCCAAAGTTGGGGGCTGACCTTGCATGTAAATTTCCATGAGAAACTTGGCCCCTTTCCCGGGAAGTGGGGGCGGGGCGGTAATGTTGAATTCAGAACAGCAGTGTCATGATACATGTATTCCGATTGCTCTCGTGGCAGAGAGGCAAGGGTAAGGTGAGGGTAGTGGGCTTCCGGCTCGACGCACTGCCACGACGTCGGGCTGGGCCCAAGCAGATTCAGGTGCGAAGCTAATCTAGAGCAGAGCGAAACGGACGAGTGAGAGGGGAGCGAGTGCATTTCTCTGTGATCGGAAGTGGTGGGTAGGTGCAGGAGAAGCAGGGTTCGGGGGCAGCAGGCGCTGCTGAGCTGAAACAAGCTGGTTACTGCTGGTAGTAGGAGGGCTTAGCTCCTTGGCACTTGGTCACACGGGTAGAACTACCGTAGAAGAGTCACTCCGAACTTCGGTTCTAACAATCCTCTGTTCGAAATGAGCTGGGGGACACAACGACGACGGCACTCTATATATACGAAAACCCTAGCCGCTGGAGAGGGGCACCCTGGGAACCCGCAGGTGTGAGTGGTTGGATACCGACTGACTATGCAAGACTGACTACGAGGCCGCCAGCCACTGCGCCAGGACCCCTGGCACTGCTCAGCACGGCTCCTCGCCAACCAAGATCTTGGCCCAGGCCCACCGAGTACACCGCCCGTGAACGTTTGAACCCTGATAAGCGACCGCCTGAGTCCGAGTCTGATTGGCGATTGCGTGAGTCCTAGCCCTCAAGCCTCGCCGCCACCGCTGACTAAGTATCCGTGACTGAGCCGAACCGTGATATCCTGTCACAACATTATGTGAAAATCACCGGAACCTTCAGAGTCACCTAAAAGTGTTCCATTGACACCCAAACTTCATCGCGAAATGCATCGACCGGTTATATAAGCGATGTCTTTGGGGGCTGTCGATCTGGTTTCATTATGGTTCGAGTTTAACACTTTACAGGCCATGCCATCGACAACTCAACCTTGAACGTTGGACGTCGAGATCTTTAGTACCTCCAATCATGCCTCTCAACCACGCGGTAGGTTGACATGCCCGTGGGATCCATCACTGACGGTTCCTGTGCGTCCTGGTAATCCTTGGCCCACTGGTTGACTCACTGTACGTGTCCGTCAGAGCATGCAGCGACAGGATATGCAAGGATGGGTTCGGGAGAGAGTATGCCAACCATGACTCGACATACGGTAAGCAAAATGGTGGTAGTGACACTGAGTATGCCACCTAGACTATGACCTGCGACGATGAAGCGTGTAGAGGTGGACGGGTTCAAAGGGCTAAGGAACTGGACCATCATCTGTCCCGGGCGGATGGAATGTCTCCCGCTGGACACGGCTTTGATTAGGACGTATGTTGCTTACGCCGTCCCTTTCGATGTAAGACTTCCCTGGGAATACAGAACGGGGACGGGCTCCTTTTCGATCCCAATCTCAATCCAATATTCAAAGCCTGAGTCGACTCGACAAAATCCACAGATAACACAATATAAGTACATACACAATCACATCTCCTAGCTATCGAACGTTACTGAACAAGTACAGGATTCTGCTTGACTAAAAGTACACCGATCACAGCCCTACCAGGCTTAGTACGAACGCCCAAGTGCACGTTGACACTAATAGTGCACAGACAGCTGAGTTTGCATCGTACCGTCAGACTTCTTCTGAGCCTCCGGGTTGTTCATCACCTCCTGTAACCTACTGAGGGTGGGGGCCTTCAAAGCGATGGTCGCGTCCGACACACCCACAGAGATGCCGACCTCATCCATATAGGGCTTCCCATGCTGTTTCGCGAGTTCCTTCGAAAATGCTTCAAGGGTAATAGGAACAGAAATGGGAGGGGAAGCATCAAAGTACTGCGCTGGGACAGGCTTGTATACTACCCCCGAGCTGGAGGCACTGGTGGGATACTCGACGGCATATGTCTGCCACACCTTATCCACGATCGGAAGGCCATAAATGGAAGGGATTCTGCCTAGCCATTGTTGGGGAGATATAGCAGGGATCTGGCACCAGAGCTGAGGCACACAGTCCATGTTGTTGACTAGATTAAGATTCCATCCCTGGTAGCTGTGCGCATCGGCGGATTTGGAGGCCGGAAATTTCTCAGCCCATTGGCGGGCCCAGTCTAGGTTCCCAGCAGAGCACGCAGCAGCAGGGTATGTGCGGGTGGATTCGTGAGCGAGTGTCCCGGCAGTGACTAGGGTAAGCGAAATGGTGGTGGTAAGCGTACCACCTAGACTATGACCAGTGACGATGAAACGCGTAGTGCCGGTGGGAGTTGGTTTCAAAGAACTAAGGAACTGGACCATCGTCTCTCCCGGACGGACGACATGGTCCTTCAAGTTGAACGGCACGGCGTTCATGAGATTGTGTGTTGCCCACGCCATCCCCCTCGAGAAGTAGGAGGTGCCCTGCTGCACATCCTTCGAAGAAATCGTGACAGGCGCCTTTTTGATCCCGCCCTTCACCCAACCATTGAAGTCAACAACGGAGTCTACTGCATTGTCCTCCTTCTCGACAACATACTTGCAACCCATGGGGGTGCCGGTGATGGCGATGACATAGGTGGGACATACTACGCCATCGTCGAACTTGGCCCCCGGATGGAAAGCTATATACCCAGCGTTTCCGGGAAACGTTTCTGCATCTGGCTCGAGCTTCCATATTGTTGGGCCCCAGACGAGGTCCCACCCTTCCATCCTTTTGAGGCCGGACTCGGAGGTTAACGCGTCATAGTAGTATTTCTGAAGCTCCTCAAGCGTTCCCTTCTGATCAATGACTTTATCTGCCAGCATAGCCAGAGTAAAGGTCTGTTGGAAGATATCGAGAGGCATTTCGGAGGCTAGATACATCTTCAGCGAGTAGCAGGAAATGCATATCAAGGTTGACTTACTGTCGAGTTACTCAGCTAAAGATTCTGGAGTTGTGGTGGATGGCCTTGCGGCCTTTAAATACGTCGTCTATCAGCACACCAACTGAATTTGGTTCAGCTCAGGCTCTTGTTCGCTCGCGATATAGGTCGGAAACGAACGAGAAGGCGCAATCTCGTATTGTGGCGTTGAAAACACAGTTCCAGGCCCGGCGAAATACCATGCAGGTCCCGGTATGTACCCTTTACTGATGTGACACCGCAGCATGCTGGTCAAAAATGACGGCAAAGTTGAGAATCGGGGAAAGAAAACGCCGAGGTCCACAGCTTTTTATTCAAACTTATTTGCCAACTGGGAAGTATGTGGACTTATAGTGGAGACGGCACACTTTGACCTTGGACTCTCAGGCTGGAGATGATCTATTTTGGTCCAAGTAGAACCTAGGCTTGAGCTAGAATAAGGCAGCCCGACAATATCAGGTGGTGAGTCCAACGACCATGAATGTGTGGCTTACTACAGACGGGCAGTTCGTAGCTGCGAGCTTCAGAGATCAAACTCTAAACCTCTTAATTGCGGAATCCTTTACGAGAAGGTGATCAGATTCAGAGTAGTGTTACATAGAAGATGATGAGAGGGATAGACCTGGTTCCATTCGTCGGATCTAGGTTAGTCCAAGGAGCTTGTTTGGGCGGAATCAATTGGTTGAGACTCTCATAATGTAATTGAATAAGTGACGGATGTTCGATGCCAACGTTCAGTGGAACCGAACAAGAGATCGACTTGACTAGATTTATGTGGCCACGAGGTTCCAGGAATCCTCTTTGGTACGGAAAGTCAGACATTCACGAGCAACTCAGATCAACTTAAATGAATATTAACTATATCTCACCTCATGGCGGAAACTTGAACATCGGCCATTGAATATAGAAAAGTTCAACATTTCGCAGACTAATATCATGGCGCAAATATCCCATTCGTCGTACCCGGTGGGCTGGTCCAGGACCTTAGTTGGCGAGGAACCATGCCGAGCGGCGCTAGGGATACTGGCCAGCTTCGTATGTAGTCCCGCATGTCGTAGTCAGTCCGCAATCCACCACCCACACCAGCGGGTTCCCACCTCGCCCCTCTCCACCCTGTGTCGGGCGTTGTAACGCTTGATCATTGGCGGTGGCGTTGTCCGGAAGGATACTCTGAGTGGGGGCGGTAGAAGGTGGGCCTGGGCCAGGACTGTACTACTAGGAGCACCAGTCCTGGCACAGCGCCAGCACAAGTGAGTTCCTACCTCACCCATTTCCAGCAGTCAATAAAAGCACTCACATTCCGCCACTAAGGAAAGGAGCGGATCGTAGTACTAGGTAACTGAGGTTCAGATGCCTACAAGGTGGATAAACACTGCGACACATCAGAGGAGATGGAAATTTGAATGCCCGCACCACCATTGCCCCTGCGTCAGAACGAGCGTCTGCTGAAGCGAAGAACAAGCATATCATCGCAGAGTATATAATCTTACAACTCAAGCTGGACAAGAGGACGTGAAACGTATTAGATCATCTCGTCAGCCACTACTCAACTTATCGGTGGACCTGGTGGGTGCCAAGCGGCAGTGGCTTGCCTCCGATTACATAATATTTATTCAGCATCTATGGTGCTGGCGACATGGCCTCATACTGCCCGGCGTTTCGTTACCAATCTCGATCCCAATATCGGAGAGAGTGCAGACATATACTGGCCCCAATATGACATGACCAGTCATCATGATGGAATTCTTGGATAGGCTCATTCCACAGGGATTGACAACAGATACGTATCGTGCAGAGGCGATAGCATATTTGACGAACCTGACGCTGGCAAACTTGCTGTAGTCTGAGTGAATGATAGCTGAAAAAACATTGCGCCACAGGCCCCTTATTCTTTGCTGTAGCTGTGCAGAACCAGTGCCGATCACGGACTACTGAGCGCCAGGAAAACTTAGGACAATTTGAAGGGCGTAGGCCGCGTAGCAGATTAGATTTCATTCCTGCACTAGACCCAAATTCACCCAATAGCGTTTTACCCCAGCACTTCTGAATGTTGTTGATTTATGTGACACTGTTGGAACAGAACAGAAAATCTGCGCTTCGGACCCCTGCTACATTATAACACCACTTTTGGTTGAGAGCATCATATTGACTCGAGTAGCACAATAAAAGTACATATACAATCATGTCTCCTAGCTATCGAACGTTGCTGAACAAGTACAAGATTCCTTCGCTAAAGTACACAGATCACAGTCGTGCTAGGCTTCGTACGAACGCCCAAGAGCATGTTGACACTAATTATGCACGGACAGAGCTTGAACCGTACGATCGTATTTCTTCTGATCCTCCGGGTTATTGATAACCTGCTGCAACCTACTGATGGTAGGGGTTTTCAAAGCGATCGTCGCGTCTGACGTATTCATGGAGATCCCGACCTCGTCCAGATAGGGCTTACCGTGCTGATTCGCGAGTTCCTTCGTAAATTCTGCAAGTGTGGTAGGAACAGAAGTAGGAGGGGGAGCATTGAAGTACTGTGCTGGGACAGGCTTGTATACCACCCCCGAGCTGGAAGCGCTAGTAGCATACTCGACGGCATATGTTTGCCACACCTCATTCACGATCGGAAGGCCATAAATCGAAGGGATCCTGCCAAGCCATTGTTGGGGAGATACAGCATGGATCTGGCACCAGAGCTGGGGCATACAGTCCAAGTTGTTAACGAGATTAAGATTCCATCCCTGGTAGCTGCGCGCGCCAGGGAGCTTGCAAGCTGGAAAATTCTCGGCCCACTGGTGGGTCCAGTCTAGGTTCCCAGCAGAGCACGCAGCAGCAGGGTACGTGAGGGTGTATCCACGAGGGAGTATCCCAGATGTGACTAGGGTGAGCGAAATAGTGGTGGTGAGCACACCACCTAGACTGTGACCAGTGAGAATGAAACGCGTAGAGGGAGGTGGGTTCAAAGAGCGAAGGAACTGGACCAGCGTCTTGCCTGGATGGACGGAATGGTCCTTGAATGATACGGCGTTCATGAGGTTGTATGTTCCCCACGCCATCCCTTTCGAGAAGTAGGGAGTGCCTTGCTGTACATCCTTCGAAGAAACCGGGACAGGCTCCTTTTCGGTCCCGCCCTTCACCCAACCATTGAAGTCAACAACGGAGTCCACTGCAGTGTCCTCCTTCTGGAAAACGTCCTGGCAGCCCATAGGGGTGCCAGCGATGGCAAGGACATATGTGGGGTGCACTGAACCATCCTCAAACTTGGCCCTCGGATTGAATGCTATATACCCAGCGTTTCCGGGATAGGTCTTCTCGTCTGGCATCAGCTTCCATATTGTCGGGCCCCAGGCAAGGCCCCACCCCTCCATGCTTTGCAGGCCGGAGGTCAACTTGTCGTAATAGTATTCCTGAAGCTCCTGCAGCGTTCCCTGCTGATCGATGATCTCATCTGCCAGCATAGCCAGACTAAAGATTTGTTGGAAGATATCGAGAGACATTTCGGAAACTAGGTACATCTTCAGCGAGTAGTAAGGAATGTGTAGCAAGGTTGACGTACCTGTCGAGTTGCTCAGGCAATCTGTAGTTGGCGGACAACATTCCGGCCGTTAAATACGACGTCGGTCAGCGCTAGGTCAAATCGATTTAGCTCTTGTTCGCTTGCGATATAGGTCGGAAATGAACAAGAGGGCGCAAACTCACATTTTCGCATGCAAAATACGTGCCGAACGGAATGATTGTTCGGTGACGCTGTGCGCTAGTCATCAATGATGAAAAAGTTTGGAAACTATGAGAAACGTCACCTGTCGTGTATGGGGTCTTGAGAATCACTCTATGGAAACATGCAACGAGGGGGTCAGTAGCGTTTCTTGTATCCTGCTCGAGATGATTCGGAACGCTGCGATTGGCCCGGAACCTGTGCCAGAGCTAGGCTAGTGCGGTCCTATGGGTAGGAAATGAATGAGAAGACGCAAGGTCGCATTCTGGCATCCAAAACATGCGCTGAACAAAATTACCGTTCAGTTACATTGTACGCTAGTCAACAATGATAAGAAGAATGATTGAAAACCGGGGGAGAAAACCGTCAATTGCTACGGGTGAAATCTTGAGAGTAGATTGGCAGAGACGTGCAATGAGGAAGAATAGTGGCGCTCCTTGCTATCTCCCCAAAGTGGTCCAGAATATGCCAGTGGGTCAGGCCAACGCGGTCCGGTTTATGCGAGATATCGTGAGTAACAGCAACACATTGTTCATTGCGGGCATTAATTGCATCACATGGGCTCTGCATTACAAAGCGTTGTTGACTAGTTTGATGCTGCAGAGCTTACGGAGCTTTTTAGTTGCGAAATCCTGTGTGAGAATGGGATGATCAGGGTAGTGTCACATGAGATGGATAGACCTCACTCTATTCGTCGGAGCCGGGAGGTAGCCCAGGGAACCTGTATTTACGTACTAATTCATTTCGATGATACGCCGTGACCGATTGGGAATACTCAGCATGTTGAGAGCTCCAAGATTCTCCGTCATTGATATGCCATATGTGGAAAAGATAAGGGATTCTATGTAGTCCAAACTGTCCAATGAGCGGGGATGTCAATTTGATTTACACAAGCTGCTACGATCCCAATCATATTGATCGCACCTTCGGCATGGAAAGTCAAATATTCATGACCAGGTAGGAATTGAATGAAAGTTCTGTCTCATTCCATGGCAGAGGTGAATAGATGAGTGAGTGGTAGATTCAAGGAACCGAACTTGAACTAGGTCATCGAAGTTAAAAACATTGTGTGCACTGTGTAATTGCCGGAGGGACAGTAGGTGTGTAGGGCTTACAGTAGTAATTGTGGATATAATCAATGTTCAACAAGGGGCATGTGGTCATTCAAGCTGATACCTTGCATAATCGGCGCAACTTCAAGTTGATCTCTTAGCTTGCTAAGTCATTGGGCCAGACTGTCACGTCTGAAAAGAGAAGCATGGGAGACGATGGGGACCGTGACTGCTTCAAGTTATTCCGAGTAGCATTCATGCAAAGCAGTACACCGAATGCTGTGGGAGACATTAGTCATGGACAATTACGTCATAACGCCCTCGTTTCGGCGGCTACCCTTGACAGAAACCACAAGGTTAAGGCCAGTGGTGATTGTGTCGACTTGGATAGCACAATATAACTACATACATAATCCTGTCTTCTGACTATCGAATGCTGTTAAACCGATACACGATTCCACTCGACTAAAAGTACACAATCGCACCAAGCTTTGTACATGCACTCAGGTGCACCCCGACACTAATGCTGCGTAGGTGGAGCTTGTGCCATACAACCCTACTTCTTCTGATCCTCCGTCTTATCGGTTGCCTGCTGCAACCTACTGATGGTAGGGGTCTTCAAAGCGATCGTCGCGTCTGACGTATTCATAGAGATCCCGACCTCATCCATATAGGGTTTGCCGTGCTGATTCGCGAGTTCCTTCGAAAAATCTGTAAGGGTAGTAGGAACGGAAGTAGGAGGGGGAGCATTGAAGTACTGTGCTGGGACAGGCTTGTATACCACCCCCGAGCTGGAAGCGCTAGTAGCATACTCGACGGCATATGTTTGCCACACCTCGTCCACGATCGGAAGGCCATAAATCGAAGGAATTTTGCCTAGCCACTGTTGGGGAGAAACGGTATGGATCTGGCACCAGAGATGGGGTACACAGTCCAGGTTGTTGACTAGATTAAGATTCCATCCCTGGTAGCTGCGTGCGCCAGGGAGCTTGCAAGCTGAAAAACTCTCGACCCACTTATGAGCCCAGTCTACGTTTCCGGCAGAGCACGCAGCAGCAGGGTACGTGAGGGTGTATCCGCGAGGGAGTATCCCAGCCGTAACTAGGGTAAGCGAAATAGTAGTAGTGAGTGTGCCACCTAGACTATGACCGGTGACAATAAAACGCGTAGAAGGGGATGGGTTCAAAGAGCTAAGGAACTGAACCATTGTCTTTCCTGGAAAGACGGAGTCGTTCTTGAGGGGTACGGCATTCATGAGGTTGTACGTTGCCCACGCCATCCCTTTCGAGAAGTAGGGAGTGCCCTGCTGTACATCCTTCGAAGAAATCGTGACAGGCTCCTTTTCGATCCCACCCTTCACCCAACCGTTGAAATCGACGACGGAATCCACTGCGTTGTCCTCCTTCTCGACAACATCCTGGCAACCCATGGGGGTACCGGCGATGGCAAGGACATACGTAGGGTGTACTGAACCATCCTCGAACTTGGCCTTCGGATGGAATGCTATGTAGCCAGCATTTCCAGGATACGTCTTCTCGTCTGGCTTCAGCTTCCATATTGTCGGGCCCCAGGCAAGGCCCCACCCCTCCATGCTTTGCAGGCCGGAGGTCAACTTGTCGTAATAGTATTCCTGAAGCTCCTGCAGCGTTCCCTGCTGATCGATGATCTCATCTGCCAGCATAGCCAGACTGAAGATTTGTTGGAAGATATCAAGAGACATTTCGGAAACTAGGTACATCTTCAGCGAGTAGTAAGGAATGTGTAGCAATGTTGACGTACCGTCGAGTTGCTCAGGCAATCTGTAGTTGGTAAACGACGTTCCGGCTGTTAAATACGACGTCGTTCAGCGCTAGATAAAAATGATTT
Source organism: Chiua aff. virens (assembly GCA_038094695.1). NCBI lineage: Eukaryota > Fungi > Basidiomycota > Agaricomycetes > Boletales > Boletaceae > Chiua > Chiua aff. virens. Next base: position 17,771 of record JBBPUM010000227.1, read on the forward strand.
AACTCTTGCTCGCTTGCGATATAGGTCGGAAATGAGTGAGAAGGCATAAACTCGCATTCTGGCATCCAAAATACGCGCCAAACGAAATTATCATTCAATGACGCTGTACGCTAGTCATCAACGATGAAAAAGTTTGGAAACTAAGAGAAACGTCGTCTGTCATGTATGAGATCTTGAGAGTCAACCTATGGAGACGTGCAATGGAGGGGGTCAGTAGCGTTCCTTGTTTTCTGCTCGAGATAACTCGGAGCGCCGCAATTGGTCCAGAATCTACGCCAGAGCTAGGCCAGAGCGGCCCGATTAGGTGAGATACCATGAACGACAACTGCGATATATTGTTCATCGTGAGTAATAAATATATCACATGGGTTCTGCATCAGAGCGTGGCTGACCGGTTTGGAGCTGTAGAACTCGTACCCCTTTAGTTGCGGGATCCTGTGAGAAAAGATGATCAGCACAGTGCCACTTGACACGGATAGACCTCCCCTCATTTGTCGGAACCAGGAGGTCCAGGGACCTGTATTGACGCAATCAATTGCAATGACAATGATGGGCCGCAATATTCGCGACCAGTTCTCCGTTCATATGCTACACGTGAACATAATGACAGATTACAAGTAGCCCATAGTGTGGGGAAAGATAAACCGAACAGGATATACAGTTCTGTGAAGTCCCTGGTGATCCGGTCGCATCGCATGTACGTATGTGTCTCCTTTGGTATGGAGTTTGAGTCAGCCATTCACAACCAACTAAAAATCGAAATTCCATCTCACTCCATAGCAGAAATGAATCGATGGATGAGATTCAAGAAATTGAACTTGAATTGGGCCGTCCAAGTACTAGAAATTGAACGCTGCGCGCGCTCAGGCCGGGTAATTGCATAGGGGATGGTACGTAGGGTAATAGGGCGCGGGTGTTCATCGAGATCGGTGACCAGCAGGGAGCATGTGGCCATCAGCTTGCGTAATCGGCGCAACTTGACCTGGAGAACCGTGGGAGTCTGGCGACCGCGCAATCCACTGCTGCCGCGTTCTCCAGAACCATTCGCTCACGACCCACACCAATCTCGACCCTAATATCGGAGTACAGACATATTGTGCAGTATCATGCAATCAATCAGACAATACTAGAACTCGGGCTCGGGCTCCTTCTGCAGGCATTGACGAACAGATACGTGTTGTGCAGAGGCAATAGTATATCTGACTGACATTGGCAAACTTGCCGTAGGGTATTAAGGGTAATGGCTCGAGAAGCATCGTGTCACGGGCCGTGCAGAACCTGAGCGCTGATTGAGACCGCTGAGCACCGGGGCGATTAGACAGGACAAGGGGGTTGGAGCATAGCCCCAAGTAGAGTAGAAATCACTCTCTCGCACCCGACCCAATATCAACGGAACTTGTCAAGCCTGAAAAAGATCCAATGACCTGGGAAGATAACATCTCGGGGGTATCGCGGAAGCTCCGAGCCCTCTGCAAGAATCGGCTCTCCTTTGCAAATAGGCATATCGTCCACCGCGGACCTCAGCCTCAATCTGAACGTCCCTTACACGTTGCTCTAATCGGTGGTTGTTGCTGACCATTTCGCAGACCTTAAGTCAATCATTCCTAGCAGTCTTCTTGGCTTCTTTGTGCCACGCAATGACAGCAAACTCTGTGCTGGCATTGACTGTAGCACCGACAGTCACACTTGATGCTGCGACCGTGACAGGTGTCTTCTCAGGATCCACCAATCGTTTCCTGGGCATCCCATTTGCCCAGTCTCCGTATGTAAAAATTTACCCCGATACTGCTGTTTACCATTGACTTATGTGACATTGTCGGAACAGGATAGGAAATATGCGTTTCCGACTCCCGCAGTCACTGCCACCATATAATATCAGCTTCTCTGCAACAGCTTATGGCCCTGCGTGTCCCCAGCAAGCATTCAAGCTCCCATCGCCGTCTGGCCTACTCTCCGAGACCGCAGACTACCTAAGGAACTCCCTTTTTCTCGACCGATTTGCAGAGGATTGTTCGTAGAGATTCCATGTTGAGTTCCTTCCCGGACATCGAAGCTTAATGCGACGTCAATGGCAGGTCTTACATTGGATGTAATTACCCCTGCCAACGCGACTCCAGTCTCCATATTCGGAGGCGGGTTTGTGAGGGGTGGAACGAACAGGCGAGTGTGGGTGTCACCAAAGGCACCTCCGCTTACACCCGTCGCGCATGGTTTTGACTGGGAATCATGAACCTTGTAGTGATGACGGCACCGTTATCGTGGAGAAGGCTATCTCGCTCGGGGTTCCCGCTGTATACGTCAGCATGAATTATCGGTGAGCACTCTTGTAGTTGCGTTGCAGTTCTGAAAACAGATTTGGACCTCAAGTTTAAATGGTGAGCATGGTTCATCAGTTTTCTCTGGATTCTCTCACGCGTTGCTCATCGTTTCCGTTTGGATTCTTGGCAAGCCAGGAAGTCAAGGATGCCGGTGTCGGAAATCTGGGTCTCCAGGATCGTAGGTATTTTCATGTCTGTTGCCGTTCTTTTACTTATTCCTGTTCTCCGCGAGTCAGAACGCCTCGCTCTGCAATGGATACAAAAATATGTCCCCGCATTCGGTGGAGATCCAACCAAGGTGACAATGTAATAGCTCTCGGTCTTCCCTCTACTTTGTGCTGACAAGAACATGCCATTGTTACATAGCTGGGGCCAAAGTTCCGGCGCAATATCTGTTGGCTTGCACATGGTGGCCAACGGAGGAAATCCGGACGGTTTATTCCGAGCAGCATTCATGCAAAGTGGTTCACCGAATGCTGTGGGAGATATCACACGTGGTCAGCCACACTATGATACCCTCGTTTCGGCGGCGGGGTGCTCTGGTTCGATAAACACACTGCAGTGTCTGCGTGAGGCACCATACGAGACGTTGCTGGGTGCAATGAACCGATCTCCTGGAATATATTCATATCAGGTATACTCTTTGGGAATTCAATGATACCAGGTGACTGACGATCCAGGTGGTGGCTTCAAAGTCGATTTCTGCGCCACCTTGGTTACCTCGTGTGGATGGTGTGTTCTTAACGGACAACCCACAATATCTGGTCGAACAGGGATCTGTTGCGAATATACCATTCATTAGCGGTAAGTTACGTTCTTTGCTACTGCGCATTGCCTGACGAGATCCTAATTATTTGGCACACAAGGTGATTGCGATGACGAGGGCACGTTTTTCTCCTTCTCAACCCTTAATATTACGTAAGTCAACCTTCGAACGAACTCAACTCGCGTAATAACTCAACAATCTGAACCCCCTGTTCATTAGGACGGATGCTCAATTCGAGGAATACCTTCACACATACTGGATGCCAAACTCGTCGATTAATGAAGTCACGCAGATGATGAGGCATTACCCATCTGATCCTGCTCAGGGATCACCGTTTGGTACTAGTGACCTATACGCACTCACGCCCCAATTCAAGCGGCTGGCTGCCTTCCAGGGAGACGCTGCGTTTCAAGCACCACGACGTTTCTTCATACAGAGCCGCTCTGGGAAACAGAACATATGGACGTTTGGTATGTCATGTGCACCATTTAAATTCATCCAAACCTCACTCTTGGCTCGCTTTCATCAGTGAGCAGACGATTGAAGACTGTTCCTTTTCTCGGTTCTGTAAGTCATGTTTATTACCCCCTCTCCATCCTCATGCAGTAAACTGATCATTCGGATGGCTTCAGTTCCACGGCTCGGATGAATTGTTCAACGTGTATGCTGGCAAGGACATGGCCTCCTACCTCGTCCGTTTTGTCACCAATCTCGACCCCAACGTTGGACAGAGTACAGACCTATATTGGCCACAATATAATGCAGCAACTAATCAAACGATGTTGGAATTTTTAGATGGGTTTGTTCCGCAGGCGGACAACGGATACGTACCGTGCGGAAGCGCTGGCGTATGTGCAGAAAGTGATGCTGGCACATCCGTTGTAGTGAGTAAGTAAGAAATATGTGGGCGCCAGCTGGGTAAATTTAAGACCTAAGTTATGTACATATGGCTTCTTGCTCGTGGATTGATATGTCTGCATTGAAATCGAGTCACTGAACGGGCGCCGATAGTAACTGTATCCCTCTGGCATCAGCAGACATTACTAAGAAACCCCTCGCTGAGGGTTCAGCTGTATTGAAAGGATCTAAATGGCATCGTACAACAGATATCGAGGACCGAATTGGTTTGGACGTACCAATAC
>JBBPUM010000228.1:0-21989 GCA_038094695.1 Chiua aff. virens
ATTTAACTTGCCACCCCTCCACTTCAGCTCTTTGAGTGGTGATGATGCGATCTTTTTCTTCCACAGATGATGATATGACTTGGAATCGGTCGCGAAGAGAGTCGAGTTCTGTCGACAATTGCTTAACACTTTCGCCTGTCAATGCGAGCTCCTTGGCTTTGGAGACGTTTGAGCGTTATCCACTCCCCCTGCTTGAACGTGAACTCACCTAACTCCTCTGCATGAAGCTTGCCATTGGCAACGTCAAGCCTGAACCGCTCAAGGTCTTTGTGTGCGGCATCAAGTTCCTCTGTCTTCGCGGTGGCCAGTTGACTCCACTTCTCGATTTCCGTAGAAAGATTAGTGATCGAGAGATCTTTGTGGTCGCAATTTGATAACACGACCTTGAGTTCTTCTTGGAGAGAGGCGAGCTCCACCGACGAGATCTTGCAATGCTGCTGAAGCTCCGAAACAAGGGAGGACGAAGTAGACAGGTCACCCTGAAGCTGCTCGAGTCGCTGACACGTAACAGCAAGTTCGTCCGCTTTGGTAGCGTAAGAGTGCTTCCAGTCCTCTATTTGCGATGTGAACTCGGCTGACGCCGCTGCGTGACGCCGTTGGTCCTTGGCAATCTGATCGGCAGACGCGGCTAGGTCGCGACAAAGCTGATCGAGTTCCTTGCGCAGTGCAATGAGTTCTTCCCCTTTATCTGCATCTGATTGTTTCCATTTCTCAATTTGAGCGTTGAGCTGGGAAAAAGCGCGATCTTTGTCTCCACTACGCAATTTCACGGCTTTTAGTTGTTCGCCAAGAGAGTTTAGTTGCATGGATTGCGTTTCGTTACGCCGCTCGAGCTCGATTATGCGGGCTGATGAAGTAGATAGGCTGCTGTCAAGCTCCTCGATCTTCTCGTGCGCCGAGGTAAGCTGCTCTGCTGTTGTGGTGTCTGAATAATATTCACGCTGGAAGCTTCAAAGTGAACTTACCTGCTTCCATGGTACGGCGCAGCCGGTCATCGGTGACCGCGGCTAAATCAACACGGAGTTGATCGAGATCCTTGCGTGCAGTACTGAGTTGTTTGGTCTTCGTGGCATCCGAATCCTTCCATCGCACGATTTCCGCGTGGAGATTAGAGATCGTATGATCCTTGTCATCGACACAGGACGACACGACTTGAAATCTTTCACGTAGAGAAGCAAGCTCTTGTGTCTTTGCAGCACCTGAACCTTTCCATTCCTCTATTTCAGCGGATAGGGCGTGCTGGACCCGATCGAGCTCATTGCGCGTAACCGTCAGCTCCTCCCTTCTAGTAACGTCTGTAAGTTTCCACTGTTCGATTTCAGTGGAGAGGTTGACTACAATGCGGTCTCTTTCTTCGACGTATAACGAAGCGGCCTGGTACTGCGCACGGACAGAATCAACAGTCGCCGAAAGCGTCTGAATTTGTTGATCGAGCGCGGTGATACGTGATGAGGACGTGGAATTGACTTGCTGAAGCTGTGCAAATTGCTCGCGCACGTCGATGAGCTCTTGCGCCTTGGCAGCGTCTGATCCCATCCACTTTTCGATTTTGGAAGTAAGGTCCACAGACTCCATCTCATGGCGCCGTTTCTCTTCGATAATCTGATTCGTGGACGCAGCCAGATCACGCTGGAGCAAGTCGAGCTCTTTGCGTAATGCAATGATCTCCTGCGCCTTGCGACCGTCCACTTGCTTCCACTTCGCGATTTGCCCGTTCAGGGTGGCGACCGCGAGATCTCGGTCCTTTCCAACAGATGACATGGCCGCAAGCTGCTCGCGGAGAGAGCCAAGTTCCACTGTCTGATTTTCATCTTGGTGTTCGAGCTCGATGATGCGTGAAGAAGAGGCGGACAGGTGGTTCTCCAAGGACGCGATTTTCTCATGCGCAGTGGCGAGATCTTCAGCCTTGATGCTGTGCGAACGCTTCGATTCCTCGAGCTGGGAGGTGAGCTCAGTTAACTCTGTGGCATGGGATCGCTGAGCATCGGCGATCTGAGCGACGGACGTAGACAGGTTGGCACGAAGCTGCTCGAGGTCACTGTATGCAGCGCCGAGCTTCTCTGCCTTTGCGGCGTCCGACTGTTTCCACTCCTCTACCCGGGCAGCAAGCTCCGCTGATTGCGCCACGTGATGCTCTTGGTTCGTGATCAACTCACGACGCGACCGCTCCAAAGCGTCGCGAGTGGTAGTGAGTTCCTCTGCCTGAGCAGCGCCTCCAAGTTTCAACTGCTTAATTTCAGCGGCGTGAGTGGCGATCATCCTATCTTTCTCTTCGATGGATGATGACACCATCTGGAATTGATTACGGAGTGAGCCGAGTTCCTTAGCCAATTGCTGCGTTTTCTTTTGTTCCTCGAAGAGTTCCCTGGCTTTTGAAATATCTGAGCGAGCTCACACTCTTCGAGAATGACCGCAAACCTACCCGACTCCACAGCACGGCGTTGTTCAAGGGCAATATCTATATGAAGCTGATCGACATTCTTGCGCGCAGCCTCAAGCTCTTCTGACTTCGCGCTGTCCGACTGTTTCCACTGCTTGATTTCGGCAGTGAGGCTAGCAATCATACGATCCTTATCATCATTGAGAGGAACGTCCTGGGAATCAATAGCAGATGATGAAGCAGATGGGGATCCAGGGTCAGATGCTGACGATTCTTCACCAATGTCTGGGATTGCCTGCTGACACCAGAAATTAGATTAGAATGTGGTCCTTGTCCACGGGTGTCTGTTTGCGCACCCAAAAAGCTCTTCTCGGCTGTTTCCATTCCTCGCCAAGTACGTCGCCCGAGGACGACGAAGACATACCCGCAAACGTAACGGCACCTGGAAGAATGAGTATTAGGATGTCTTTAGAAGGAACTGGTGACGCACTGTATGCGAAGATGACTACAAACTTATTGATATATCGAGGGTATTCTAGTGAGCAGGCTATATATCAGAAATATGGTTGACAATCACCCACGCAATCCCTATGAAGCAATGGTGGGAACATGGGCTAAGGGCTCGAAATTGGCGCTAATCGTAGGCGCGATGACGGCGAACCACACTTGTCATTGCGTATCGGATCCCATACACGAGGCATTGAATCTTGAACACGATGTTGACCAAATGTGGGTTTCAAGTTGATGAGAAGTTCCCCTGCGATGTAGTTGGGTTATCTGCGAACACCACACATCGAAACACCCAGTTATTTCATAATTACCAGTGCAAGACACACCTTCGACTATCGAATAGCTGTCCATCTAACTTAACGCTTTCAATGGTGACCCTGTTCAATCATTAGCAGCCCGAGTATCCCCATTCAGAGAATACATGAAAAGGAGGTTGAACGTTGGATATTGCAATAAATCATCATTGGGCAAAACAGTGAATCAGTGACGGTCTAGACTGAGGCCGCGTATCATGAATGTCGCTCTGGGGTTGTCCCTAGATCGTACGAACCAGTCGGCGGAACTAGCACACTGTACTAACTGCGTGTGTGAGAGATACCCAACGTGTTTGATGAGACAAGGAAGTCGATAGACGCTGGGGACGTAGTGAACCAACCTTCGATTCAAGCTCCGTCACGAAAATGGAAGGTAGAGGAAAGTTCTGATGCGGCCGGTGAACGTGTTGATTCAATATTTGAATTGCAGATGTGAGTCGGGCGTCAATTCGTCGAAAGGCTGTACTCTTAGACTAACGTGGAAGCGACAAAATCTCCAATTAGCAACAGCGATACCCTTGGCCCAGTGAGGACTTCGAAACTTCGGACAGCTGTAGCCCTGTAGATAGCTCGAAAAATTGAGCTTCAATTCATGTCGTGACCCTTGTTGTTGTTATGTCTGCGCGTCACTATACTTTCCTTGGAATTGATGCGTACCACTCAATGATGTTGGAATCATATCAAATCAGATCTATGTAATCTATACGGACTCAATGATTGAAAGAGGGTTCGACTCCAAAATGGCACCGTCAAAATCCTGATTCAGTGAATGATTCATTCACATCCGGGCCTGCCTTAAGTACGCCCTATGGCGCGTGCTGGTTTTCGGGGGGTTCTGGAGATTCCCGTAGGTGCGATCCTTCCGAGGTGAACGGTGTGAACTCGAAGTTCGACTATCAAGACTAATCGATCGGTGACTCCAAATAGGAAATACTATAAGTCTATAACCTGTAAATTTTCCGACGTAACCGATGAAGGTTCAATTATTACTAAGTGGTATGCACTTGAACCTTCCTTTATCTCCCAAGCACAAGCACTGGACCCTAGGGTGCGCCAAGGTGACAAGTACTTGCCTTTGCATCGCGCTGCTGAACCTTACACAGATCTTGAGCTACTATGTACTAGTAGGGAAATGGGCTCCGGAGATCTGCCATGCGGGTGCCTCACTGCTAGCGCTTGCTTATTGCTGTGAAATGATCCACGAGACTGACGTTGCTCGCATAAAAATGGACTCTTTGGGCAGTAAGCAAGTTCGTCCCTGTTCGCCTCGCACATCCGCCAGTCAGAATGTCAGATTCAACGCCCCCTTTCTCATACCGGTGTGAAACCTGCAAAAGTAGATCCGCCCATCCAAGAAACTTGATTATCTTCATTGATGGAACGTCCAACAAACCTGGCTACGACAAGGTAGCTTTTGTGCGCATCATGATACTCTGTAGTTGACTAGCTTGCGGGCAGGATACGAATGTTTGCAAATTATCAAACGATATCGCGTCTTCCACAGAAAACAGCTCGGGGATCGAACAGAAAGCAAGATACTGGAAGGGCATAGGTGCACATTATACCCGCCATTTACCCCTACCAAGCTGGGTCAGCAAGAAGATCAGCAGCGGATTTGAAATGGCATTCGCTGGGCTCGTCATCTTTATACGTCACCGTTGACCAGTTAGTTCTAAGTTATTATTATAGGAATGTGGGGGAGAATGTGAAGGAAGCGTACGATTGGCTGGTGCAACAATATCAAGAGGGAGACCAGATATACCTCTTTGGTACGCTTAGTTCGTTACTAGCTCTACTAGGCGTTCACCTTTTCAGGTTTCTCTCGAGGAGCATATCAAGTGCGAGCACTTGCAAGTATGATTCATGAGGTGAGCACGCATACGATTGTCCTATTCTAGCTAGTCATTGAATCAAGCATATCCAAATATGTAGGTTGGTTTGGCAAGGACAGAGGGAATGTGTGAAACGTCGGCATCTTTATCGCTGTATCCTGGAAGTCTTACAACTCAGCTTGTAATAGGGCATATGAACTTTACCTTTCTATCGATTTCTATAAGCCTCACACACGGTCGTCGATCACCCGATTCAAGACCGAATCTTGTTGGCAGGGCGTGAGGGTTCATTTCATTGGGGTCTGGTGTGTTCATTGTTTTAATCGTACTTTCGATGAGGCACTGAGTTAAATTGGCCAGGGACACGGTATCGTCCTTGGGTCTTATCAAAAAAGATGTCCATGTCACTGCCTCCGCCTCAGTAACAAATGCGTGCCATTTCCGACACGCGCTTGCCCTGGATGAGCTTCGAGTAAAGTTTCTGCCGGAGTACTTCGGGGAGATGAACGCTCACCATAGCAATGTACGGACTGCTAGACTCCCCGTCAGCGATGTTAAAGAAGTCTGGTTTGCGGGGAGCCATTCTAACGTGTACGTTACATATCGAGTTATGGATGAAATGAGCTTGATGCACTAGCGTCTAGTGGCGGAGTCGACTTTGCACCGGATTCAACGATAGCTTATCACGCGGTGGAAAACTCCGAAACTTCTGCCGGCCATGCTGGTGACGTGCCACTTGAGTGGATAAGAAGAGAGGCCGCCGCTAATGGCATAACTTTCCGGTCACTGGCAAACGAGGCCTCCTGGTACCCGCAGGATGTTGAACTCGGTAGAAAGGAGTCAATGACGCTTGGGTGGAAAATTCTTGAGATATTTCCCATTCGTCATCAAGTTTCCTTTAGTGGTACCGGCAAACATAAGTGGAGGTGATGTCACCCAAATTTTATGTCTGTTGTGATTGCTGAGTGCTTGTAGATGGCATCTGTGTCATCCTCGATCAGTCATTCCTAGCCAGCAGATTCATCCTTCTGTTTTTTCTGCGGATATATACACACCCCGTGCTACTTTAGGAAATAGCACCCGTAACTCGGTCGTTCTACGGAGACCTTCAGGCACGGTTGTACCCCTGGGTGAACGAGCAAGGTCAGATTTGTTGGGGGCACTGCTTGGAGATGAACAAGCGACGCTTAATAATCTCGAAAAAGTGTTATTCCTTATTGATTCCTGCGAGTCCCATCCTCCGTCAACCGGTCATTTACTGATATTGGCACTTTAGTGAACTACGAAGCTACGGATAATGGACAGCCCTCACTGAAACCGAGAGCGAAATGGGGATTATCAGGCTTCCAGGGTCGACCTCTTGCCCAATATGCCCTCACCGTCATCAGTGACGTGACTTGTAGGTTGTCGTTCGATCTCTGATGGCCCCTGCATTGACCCTATACCTTCCCCGCAATAGCTCAAGGCGATATTTCCGACGCGTCACTGAACGGTGCAAGAAGCGCACTCTGTACCATCTTGCAGTCTTCTCCTGACCACCCGGCGTTTACTAGAGTTCTCTATGTTCTGCGATTCTCGGCAAAACATCCAAGACTCCGACAGCGTTTTGTTGACGACCATGCGACAAGAGCTCTGATGGTTGCACTGGAACAAACCGCCAAAAGCCCTAGGAAGATATCATTCCCGCTCGTGATAGACAGTCTATGTTACCTCATTGCCGACGGCACGTCACGATCAATACGATGCAGTACCTAAACTTATCGTTTCCCAGAGAAACTAAGTCATGGTGTTGTCAACCGGTTTCACGGTACACCAGACGAGACCGAAAGTCACCAAACAAGGATCTCGTTGACGTTGGACGTGAAGGGTAACAGTGTGCTACTGATCATGTATGGTGTTGACTCATATGGTTATAGTACCCATCCACTTGATGGCGAGTCTCAAGATGATTGCCTGTCTCGCCCAACGTCGCCCAGGTAGAGGTCTTTTATTGTCCCATCACCCCATCATCCATTCAATGCTTTGACAGACCTTTGTAACGAATTTAAGCCCAAGCTTTACGAGCTAGCGAAAGGCGCGAGAGACGGGGTTGGTCCTGCGGCTGTGAGAGCTTTAGTAACAATGAACGCACAGCGTAAGCCATAACTTGTAGTGCCCCCTAGTACTCACCTGACCAGAGGTGCCCGCAAGAAGTTACCCACGACGTCTACATCTGCAATACTCTAGGTTACCTCGACGACATTCTCCCTCCGTTAGACGTAGAGACCGTTGGTTCCACTTCACCAGACATCATTGATGAGTTGCCAACCATCCTTCAAATCAATGGCAAGCACGACATATTGCACGTATCCATACTATATTTAACTTCCGTATCTCACCCAGGGAAGCTTAACGAGGACTTCATGCACGAACTTCTATCAACTGCCCAATCGCGCAACGCTCATGAGCGCATGGCAGCGACCCTGACATTACTGAAGTTGTGCAAAAGTGAGTTTGAGAGTGCCCCCGCTGTTGATGTAGTTGACATGGATGAGCTAGATGCGACGGTTCGGGTGTCTTGCGCACGAAACAATGCATTGGACATTTTCGTGAAGCAGTTGGAACAAAAAAAGACTTCACTGTTGGCGGCGTATGCATTGAGAGAGTGCTTGGAATACAGTGAGTCCGAGGCCACCTGTTCGTTTGTGCATCACCTAACTTATGAGATGAACTAGATGATATGCGCACGTCCGACCACTTCCGGCGTGCAGCACCTGCCCTCGTCTCCATGATTGAGAAAAACTGGTTTGACGACGCAATTGGACGGGTGGAAGGCTGCGAGATTTTCCGTGGCCTCATGGTGTCTGGCATGTATTTTTCGGTTAAAGCTTATAGTTTCAACCCTTGTACTGATAATGCCTTGGGCAGCTGACCTACGGGAAGACGTTCTTGAATCTGGCATAGTTCTCGCTCTGATAAGAATGCTCGCTGGCGGTAAACGCCATCAGACCCGCATGAGCTTGATATGCATCGATATTCTTGGTATGTCCGGCGCCGTATCTACGCGATTACGTTGTTCATATATAATTCAGACCAGAAGTCCTCGCTCAACCTGGAAGAACATGTGGAGAGTAGTGTCTCGGACTTGCAGGACCAGGACAGGGACATCCGAATGAGAGGCGTGAAGGTTATTTCCGCACTAGCGCAGACAGGTAGAACCTTGCATCACGTGCCTGTGTCATCCATGAAAGAACCTCTGACGAATCTATCAGTGGCTGGCGAGCGGGCAATAAAGGGACGCTTAAACAGTATATTAGAAGTACTGTCCCAGGAATCTCGAGAAGGTCGAGCTCCATCGCGTTCTCAGATAGTTGGCGCACCCTCCGTGTTGTACAACTTGGCCAAGAATGGTGCGTTTGATATCGCCCCGCTGCTACGAGCGAGAAGCAGTGACCTTGTTTCTCAAACCTAGAAACTCTCCGCGAGCTTATCCGAGGTTCTCAGGAGTTCGCTGATTGGAAAGCTCGCCGTCGCAGCAACATTTCTGATCTCCAGCGTCAAGCAACTTTGAGGAACTAAAGGGTATATTACGTGGTCGCGCTGCACGTATCTCACAGTCTACGCGAGTTCAGGTTTAAAGCACTTGTATCCAGCTTAGTCTGCTCTTGTGCATTTACTTAGAGTTTATTTCGAGTTGGGAGTCTCCCTGACGGCCTCTCTATTCACTCAGTGTTGACCACCGACTTGTTGATTTACTGTATTCGGTGTCCGAGTCGTCCTCTGTGTACATCTGAGTTCCGCTTGGCATCAGCATCATGACCGTACGACTCGTGAGCGTGCCAGTAAAACTTCACGATCCGTCAATTGTTATCGAGTACAAGGTGAAAATCCAATTTGCTGAAGCTGTAAGTACGAAAATGAGGGGAAACCACATCAATCCGCACCAACGCTGGGACATTGCAGGAGGGCCTCAATCCGATATCCGGGTCGAAAGCACGGTTTGAACTCGAGTCTCACATTGTAGCTTCAAGTTCAAGTTGCAACTATATTCCTCGAGGTCAGTGCCAGTGAATCGAGTCAAAGTCAGGAAATATTAAATTAAGACGTTCAAGGAAAACCGAGACCAGTTGATTCACAAGGTAACCAACTATCTATGGAGTCCAGCTCCGGGCTGTAGTCTAGATATATACCGACATAGATAAATCAACTTGAGGTCTCATCACGTACATCTTGAACACTTCGATTCCTACTCCGCGACGAGAAATGATTCTAACAGCACCTTCGCCTTCAGGACTGTCATCCTCTGTTTCTCTCCCTGGTCCCACAACGTTCCAACAGGGACTTGCTTGCTCAACCCCAAATGGGTTGCACACAGGACCTTTCCCTCCTCAACCACAACTTGATCGCCGTCCGTCTCCTCCATAATATTATCCACAAACTTCTCTCCAGGCTGAACTATGAAAACCTCATAGTCACTTGAAATAACATCGTCAAAGATCTTGTTAAGGCGCCCAGCAAGTTCTACAAGTGATGCTACTTTCTCCTTGAAGCTAGACGTAATCTTCGTTATAATGGCAGATTGAGGAGCAGTACAACCCGTAACCAACAGGATGTCCGAGAGATCTTTGATAATCCGCTTGGTTAGAGATTCGGGGTGCGTTATATAGCTTTCCTTGATGTGGCCACGCGTGATTACTCGCCAGCGTCCAGAGACGGCTTGGGACTCTATCAGATGCGTCTCTTCTTATGAGTTGAAAGCAAACGTTCATTTTTTGCGCCCTTACCTGATTTACACACCCTCTCGTATACACTGGCGATAAAGTTGTTGCTTTGCGATCTAAGGGTCCACGATGAGATCGTCTGGCAAAGTTCGGACGCAAGATAAGCTTGGAACGCGATCTGAAGCAACATATGGATTTCCTCCGACATTCCTGCTCCCAAGGCGTCCACCAAAACATGACCAATGCGTTTTGAACACCTCGGTGCAGTGGAGGCTCGCTCGTTTGCCGCAACATTCTGGAACTTGAATTCTTCCACCAGACAGTCGGCCATATACGTCGTATTTTGCTGTAATTCCGCGTTCAGTTTCTGAAGAGCACGGATAACATCGAAGTCGGAAGACTTGTCCGCAGTATTAAGGAAGCTGTTTGAATTCTCCAAGTCTCTAGATTGCGCTTCGCAACGCCTCTGCAGTTCACGGAGCTCACTCCGGAGTTCTTTGATCTCAGACTCTTGAGCAGTCTGGCTGTGTGTCGCTGAAATGTCCTTGACATCCGACTTCCGTTGATTACCCTGATCGGGGACAGGGGAGAGGATCATCTCTGGCATATGGAAGAGTTTTCTATCTTCGGACGGTATGCTCTCCAGAAGGCGAGGCCCGCTGAGAACAGAGCTAGCCATCGGGGATGGCGAGATTGGGATTTCCTTTCGCTTAAACCGCGCCAGACTCATCGGAAACCCGGACATCTGGAAACGGGTATTGAAAACTTCTGTAAGACTCGCTGCGCGCTTTGGGATTACGCGTGACTGCGGTGTGGCATTCTGGAAGACAAAGCTTTAGTATTGTGTCAGCTGTAGAAATAATTGCTTGCTACCTTGGATGGATCAAATACGTCGGACTCCCTCTGTACAGCAACATCCGCGTCCAAATGATGCTGGGTAGCGGTGTTGTCTCTGGATGTGGAGGCTACTGGGAGGCGGACACCGTCATTGATGATCGGAATGGGGATTCTCTCCCCTCCCAGCTCTATCTGGTCGACCACTTGGATCCTGGGTGATGCATGCACCTCGTCTACACGAAGATCTGGATCCAACTGTAGGTGAAAATATACAAAAAAAAGGGGAGGTCAGATTGCACTCTTGCCCACTGAGCTGGCTGGTTGATGTACCGTGGCATCGCCTACTTCCCTGGTTTTCTTCAATCCATAACCGTCAGGTCTGTCAGGCTTAGTATCCGCTACTCCGCTTTCTGCAGGCGAAAAGCTCTGCCCTGGGTGAAACCTTGGTGATAGTGACTGATCGCGGGGTATAGAGGTAAAACGACGAGTATATTCTTTCACCGTCTTCCATCGGCGATTGATCACTTTTGCTCTGTCATTTATTGCAGCTGGAGATGAACTTTGGGCCTGCTTGCCAATGGAGTTCGGGAATGGCATATGAGCAAAGTTACGTGTTTTTACCTTGAGAGAATCGGTCAAGTTATCGAACTCCTTTTGTGCGGTTTCTATATCCGTTTCCCTACGTTCATTGACGACGGGAGTACTACTTGAGCTGGGGACTGCTACCCCTTCACGATTAGGGGGGTTCTCAACTGGGTTGGGGATTTGGTATCGTTCCACCGTATGCTGGTTTATCGGATCAACCCCGGACAAGACACACGGGTCACCCGTCCCAAGTGCGTTGTCGGACGAACACGCATTAGACAGTAAGCGTAATGGGATACTCAGATGGGCACTCTGTGCAAGCTCGTTGACGTACAATTGTACCCATTTGTCTCTTTTTCCTTAATTTCTGGCTCACATGTTCGGTTGAAGCCATTCTGCTATCCGTAGGGATAGGATCTTGCCTGCGTCGTGATGGCCCGAAACGCCTGACCCTCACGCTCATCTTTCTCAAGAAGGTCGCAGCATCTCTGAACTAAGATAAGTAATCCCCTCAACCGAATTTTTTTGAAGACATACGTTCTTTGAGAACCATGCGAGTGAGAGGATGGGATAGGTAGTGACATGGTATCTCACCTACGTTCACCAGGAACGCGGAGTGGGGCAATTGAAGGGTCTTCGTACTCGGGTATGGAGTGGAGGGAACTTAAGAGAACAACGCGGGGCGAACGCGACTCAAGAGCAAGTACTCATTCATGCGGCCGACCTTGGCAAATCGTCCAGCTCAAGTGCGTTGTAGCTGCCGGATAGCCCAAAGCTTCAAATTTCCGAGTTCCTGTACATATGCATTGTGCAACGATAACTGCGAGCCAGATTCAGAGCCTTAAGGCCTCAAGACTCAAACTTTGGCCATAAGGCGCAAGGCAAGTCAATGACATGCACAACATGAATCTCCTGTCGACTTACTCCCGTAAATGTAGTATACAAAACAGCTGTCCGATTCAACTTTCAAGCCACAGCAGTCTCCACTACGCTCACTGAGTGACTGTTCAAAGTGCACGAACCATCATCGATGTATCATCAAGTTTCACATTGCAAACGCAACACGTGGAGGGAAATAGATCGTTAAAGAGTGCGTCAGGTTCCGCTGGTCGGAGTTCCAGTGGAAAACACGCCTGGTCCGCATTGCATGGTTACCAAAAATACCCGCTTCATAGACGGTGTTTACCTATGTTTGTTCTAGGCTTCGAATTCCAAAGTCGGCGCGAATTGGCACGGAACAATCCGCATCGGCTGGCATGCATTTCAAATTACTCTCATGGGCGACGAGGACTGCACACCATCTCAAATTTTCATCAACCGCTTTAACTATTGTCACCGGATTCAAGGCTCTTCTAACAAGCGCCGGACCATGCGTGAATAGCCTTGCAGTCCGGCGCGATATGTGGATCACCTCATTCGGCACCACCGAATCACGCGCGATGCACAACCACGTGCATGTAAGCCTTAAGGCCTCGAGGGCTGATAGCGCTGATACCACCTGCTTCGTCTACGAATGCATGATGGCTTTCGTCCATTTTGCTTGAATAGCAGTTCCCGACAGTGATGGAGTGCATCGACATCACGCACACGGATTATGCACGCGAAGAACTTCACTTCTCCAAGAGCTAGGCTGCTGAGAAAGACGCGCAGCTGCGCCCTTTGCTTTCTTCTCTCGTAAGTCTAGTTTACTTGTTCACAGCATAACTTGTCAACGATTTCCATTTTCACAGCAATCAGTTCGCCAGCCAGGTTTCACATCAGCTGTATTTTCAGCAGGCGAATTTCTCCATGTCTAGCCCCTGGGGCAGAGGGTTTCAAGGGTGTAGGACCCTGAGCGCCTTTTCGGAGAGAGCCTGAGATACGATCGAAAGAGGGTAAGTTCTCATTACTTGATCAGGATTCATCACAGAAGGCATCAGCAGAATTGGACGCCTCTATGGGATTGATATCAGATCGGTGGGCCGCGAGTTTCTTGCATTGATCAGCAAGGTCAGCAGGTCATTACGCAGATGGCTGAAAGCATCGCATTCACCCACCTGTGACAGTCCGTGAATTTTCCATGCGATGCAGTACTTTTATTACGAGTACCCTATCAACTCTCCACCCGCACCCCTCCCACCTAACAGACCATGCCCGACCTTCAGGTGTACACTGGTTCCAGTAAACTCGTTGTAGCATTCGATATCGGCACAACGTTCAGCGGTATCTCGTATAGTATCCTCGAGCCAGGAAAAGTCCCTGAAATTCTCGGCGTCACCAGGCAGGTTTCCCTTTTGAGTTCGTGCTACCTTCTCTCATTATCCTTAGGTTTCCTGCGCAAGAACTGGTCCGTGGCGATGCCAAAGTTCCATCTCTCTTGTACTATGACAAAGACGGTAACTTCAAAGCTGCCGGCGCCGAGGTGCTCGCGGAAGACAAAATCCGGACTGCTGACGAGGAAGAATGGACCAAGGCCGAATGGTCCGTCTTTGATTGCATGCAGCATTTAGTCTCAGTCGTATTTATCAATGAAGTCCAGGTGGAAACTTCACCTTTGCCCGGGTCATTTAGCCTCTTCCGTTACTTCAAATGACGACCTTCCCCCACTCCCGGCCGGGAAAACTGCCGTGGATGTGCTAGCAGATTTTGTCAAGTACCTCTTCGAGTGCGCAAAGACCTACATCAAGGAGCGCCATCTTGCATTCACCTGGACGTCCTTCGAGGACTCCATCGAGTATATTTTCACTCATCCAAACGGCTGGGAGGGTATACCACAGCAGCTGTACCGTCGGGCAATCGAGCACGCGGGACTCATTCCCTGCACACCTGAGGGACGGTCACGTGTCCACCTGCTGACGGAAGGAGAAGCAAGTCTTCACTTTTGTGTCCCGAATCTTCTCGACGTAGATGGGGATAATCAAGCCGATCCTCAAGGGGTAGTCATTATTGATGCTGGTGGCGGGACGGTTGACTTGAGCATGTTTTCGATGAAGTCCGACCCGGTCACCTGCGAGGAGATCGCTGCAGCCGAGTGTATGCAACTGTCGACAACTATCGGAATCCTGCTGATCCTTTCATTCGTTCATAGGTCGACTACAAGGCTCGGTCTTTGTTACCCGACGGGCTCGGGCACTCTTGAAAAGTTAGTGACCTGCCCTTGCATTACTTCACCGGTGGGGCTAAAAATGTACATAGAGAAGTTAGAAGGCTGGGAACACTCTAGTGATGATGAGATCGCCGAGTTTACCCGCGAGTTCGATCAGTCGACGAAGCTAATCATCAAAAGTGATCAGGAGCCATCCTACGTGAGGGTTAGTGGTCGTCGCTACAATAATCCGAAGTACGACATCAGGTTTGGGAAGCTGAGATTATCGGGGTAGAATTCAATTCATATTGCCCTCCGTGGTTGTCTGACTTCATTCCACCAGTGACGAGGCCACGGGCTTGTTCAATGATTCTGTTGATGCCATCATTAGCGCCTTTGAGCAGCAGGAGAAGAGTGCTGCAACCCCCATTACCGTGGGTTTTAGCTTCCTGGAATTGTTCGTCGTATTTATCCTTTTCCCTAGGTAGCCTTTCTCGTCGGTGGGCTTTCAACAAACGATTGGCTGTGGTCTCGGCTCCAGTCATACTTCGAGGCTAAGAAAATCAAGATATGTCGTCCGGACAATCACATGTATGTCTTTGATAGTATCAGCTGAAGTGGGTTTATTTACGTCTCTCAGCAACAAAGCCGTAGCGAATGGGGCAGTTTTATCCCATATCGACCAAGAACACCATCTGGTCTCCGCGCGTGTTGCGCGTGCTACGTACGGTGTGGTCTGTGCACTTCCTGTCAAAGAGGATGACGAAGAGCACGCTCAGAGGAAGGCCCTCTGGGAACAAGATCCCACAGGAGATCGTTACGTTCCAGGATTTTTCGAGGCAAAACTTCGCAGAGTGGGTTCTTCAATGAGTAACTAGGTGTTGATGGCAGCCCATTGATATCATTGACAGGGCGAACGGGTTACCGAGGAGATGCAGTTCCGGGAGTCGTTCTCACTGACAGAAAGCAATCCTCAGGACTTTGGCATGCAGACTGTGCGCTTGGTGTGCCACAGGGGCGCGGAGTCGGCCCCGACGTGGGTAGACCAAGATCGCCGTAGGTCCCGCACCGTGTCTTCCTTTCCCTTCGTTCTGATGATTGGCACTGCAGCATCCTTTTCCGTGTTCTGTACTATTCATGTGGATCTAAGCAAGGCAGCAAAGGATTTGGTGAAGAGGACAGCCTCCGGCCAGGTTTATTATCGACTGGATTACGCTGTCATTGTCTACTTTGGCTTTACAGAGCTTAGAGCGGAACTAGGCTGGAGGACGAAGGTGAGTTAGCGTCTCACGCCATTTGCTTTATAACGCCACTAATCAATACCATTTCAGCGAGGGGAACAAAGGTGTGTCTCAGCGAATTTGGCTTTCTGCACTATCTAATTGCATGCATTAGAGTTCTAGCAGCTGAAATTTCGTTTGGAAAATGAACGGTGTTGTGTTTCCCTGTTTCCTCCGGTGTCAGCACGGTGCCATGATCTTGTTGTCCAATTGTGTACCCACCCGAGTTTATAGCACCGCACTGTAACTGTAACATACACTTCCATTCACACTGCACTTGTCTTGTACCACGCACATATCATATTCAATATCTTCTGGGAAAGTCCGACACCCTCTGCCCAAGCACCACACCGGAACCAGGGATCGAGGGCCGCGACAGTAAGATTGTACGTTGTCAACTGACTCGCATCAGCAGCTCGGCAGCACCCCCGACTCGGAGCTTACTGCGACCCGCTTCGCAGACTTTACCAAACCTCAATATGTCAAGTACCCTGCAATATGTATACGCAACCAACTTGCAACAATGTCAAAAGTACGGTTACCCTCTACGCAATCCGTCGCCGGGGGTAAGACTTCCTGAACCAAACAAGAGCGAAGGTCTCCAGATCGGCGATATCGGTCACGTTGATGATCAAGGGGAATTTGTTGTGCTTTTCAACATAAAATTCCCTCCGCCAGGATATGAGAAAAAATGGGAATATACCAGTAGTCACAAGCCCCCCCTGTCGACGGCATCCCATCCCGAGCAGCCCAGTCAATCTTCTGGAAGTCGGGGCCCTAACCACAACCCCTTTGTATTGACCCCAAAACAGGGGCTCGAGAAGATAGTACTGAAAACTGGTGTCAATGAGGAGTTGAGACTTCCAGTGTTTTGAAACACGCCAGCGGAGGTTGACTCAGCATTGCAGCATCACTACCAACTCGGACCAGGGTTACAAGTTCACTGCCACTTCGAAGACAGGCGCCATACTCATCCTTCCAGACGGTGCTGAATTACTCGAGCTCGAGAGCAAGTATTTGAAAGATCTTCAGAGCCATGTTACAAAATATGCCCTTGAGTGGTGCAGATACGCTGACGAAGAATCTCTCTATCTGGTTACCGCCGTGTATAGGACGAAGCGTTGGACCCTGGGATCATTTGACGCTCAGGCTGGTTCAACGATTGGTGGAGAAATCCTCGTCAATTTCTGTGACAATAGATACACGTGGCGCTCTGCGAGGTTTAACGTCGATAATCGACAAGGACCAAAAGAGAATTTCTGTCTCAACCAAGCTGTCCTCATAAAAGGTTTCAAGATGTCGGTAAGACGTGGACAGCTTTCTACTACGGTCGAACAATTGGTTCCTCTCTCCAAGGGATGGCTTTCCTGCTTCCTCAGCCATGTACGGCAAAGGGCTCGAAAGATGATATCCGAGCCAAGTGAGTCATTGGTTGTGTCCGAGTCGTTATGCATGATGCCGACGGCGGAGTATTTGGATCAACGCCGTGATCTGGCCAGTTCCAAAGATCCAGCGCGTCCCAGCACTCAATTTCTCCCAGGTGTGTCTATCAATAACTTACTTCACGTCCAAAGGCTAAACTATCATTCAGCCCAGCCATCCTTTAGATCTCATAAATCATGCACTTTTGGACAAGGTTCGCATGATTGATCCCATTTTCATGCTCTGAATTAAATCTTCATTCAGATGCCTGGAGCTGAGACCGCCGTCACACATGATGACTACTGGATCAAGATGGTTGAAAATGTAAGCGTTTTTTTGCGCTTGTGTCGGAAGTTTTACTGGCATGCACGTAGGGATTTCGACCCGCAGACCTGAAGGAAGTGCATGTTGTCCGAGAGTTTATAGAGAAAGAATGCGTCCGCTTGGACCCTGAAAATCGTGAATATTTGTTGATGTGTTCATTGGATATTTCTAAGTAATTCTTGCCAGGTACTGTTTATTTGCAAAGTGCTTTGTGGGTCGTCTCTTACTACCCCCCGAAGGCTTGGCCCACTGATCAGCGTGTGTTGGCAGTGATCGTAATACTGACTACGGACTTGAGAAAGCTGATGGCCATCACAAGCCAAGCGGCGGAGACCGTCATTTGTCCCCTCATTACGCTAAAGACGTGAATCTCGAGCTTGACCGTGAACCAGCCAACGCACTCGAAGTTCCTGAAGAGGATTCGCGCCTTGTCATCACAAGTATGTATTGCGTTTGTCTGGCCCTGTATATAACGACCTAATGTTTGCAGGTATGCGGCTTGAAAATTTCACTATGGATCACATCGACGCCGGCGTGTGTGTGCTCGTTCAGTTCGGAACTACGACAAGGAGAACCGAGAATAAGCCGCATTCGAACGTCATTGAATGGGCAGACGAGATAATGCTGTAGGTCCTTTCTATCCCTTTTCATTAGTCTGTACCCAGGTTACCGTCTTAAGACCCTCCGACCAACCGATCCGTATCACTGTTTGCGGTGCCTTCCAGTTGGGGTCAACACTGGGAACCCGTAAGCTCTCTGAAGAACAGTTCATAAATGCTAGCGATCTGTCTCGCAGCGCCGACAGTGAGCGTTACGACCCTTTCATGTTGTGCTTCGCATTGAAGGTTGGTATAGAACTCAGGCTTTTCGTTGGGACACCCGAATCTCGTTGCTCCCTTCTCATCACTTTGGAACGACATTTCTCGTATGACGAAACCTATTTCAGCTACGAAGTAAGCTCTCGTTGCGCATGGAGAGAAGTGCTTATTCCTAACAAGAGTGGCTTATTAGGAGAAGTCTGTCTTCGTTAATAAGACAATCCATGGGTTGGAGGTTTTCTACTCTCACCAGACCAGTCGTCAGGCAGATGATCTTGAAAGCGCCCTGGAGCACTTCCGAGATGCCCTAGTGCAATGTGGTCCTGACCCCACTCGTCACGCTACCGCACTGTTCAACCTTGCTACCTCAGAATTCATCAGATGCCAGGCCAACGGAACTTATTCTGAGCTTGACACCCCCATCAGCCGCTACCGAGAAGCGCTCAGGTTACGAGGAGATGGTCACCCAGATCGACCGGCTACTTTACTGCTTCTGACACAAGCACTCTTGTCTCGTCGTGGGAAAGGGGATGGTGAATCTGTTGCCGATGAGATAAAGGAGCTTTTAGCGGATGTTCCCCATGATAACAAGCGTGATCGTCAAGCTGCAAATGCAGTAATAGCCACATGCCGATTTCATCAATCTATCAACTCTGGGGATCCAGCCGAAATAGATGGACTACTCAGAGACCTAAATCATGGTGTCTATACACCCTTATACGGCTATTTCGACAGACCCTTCCTGGTGCACAAGTTGGGTACGGCGTTTTGGCATCGCTTTCAGTCATCTGCGAACCTGAACGACCTGGAGAACTCGATCACACTGAACAAGGAGGCTTTTCAGCTCGTTCCGCAAGGGCACGATGACCGGGGGAGCATACTCGATTGTCTGGGAAACTCACTCCTTTGTGCGCTTGAAGCACATGGGGAAGTTGCGGATCTTGACGTGTCTGCTGGTCTTGCAGGCCTCGGAGAGAAGGTTATCGCGAAGATCGACCAGACATCACCTGAAGCTAAAGTGCCTTTGGAGGAGCTTCGAAAGCAGATAGAGTTGATGTCTGCTGCGGATGCTACTCTCCAGGCCATCATTGCTCAGGACCCATCGCCACGCATTCCCGAGGTCCAGTGCTTTATAGATGATTGGGACCATATAGAGGGTACACCGAGCAAGTGCAAGAGAGAGCTCGCGGTATTGCTAAGTTTTCTAGGAGGTGAAGGGGAGGCCAAGATGGGCAAGGTGCTTGAAGCACTTGGCGTCCAGTGGCCCTTCAAGGATCACAAGATTGCGGGTACGACACGAACTCTGCAAGGTTCAATGCCGTACTTTTTTGGCGTACTTGCAGCTCAACTGATTGCTGAGGTGATTGATGGAGGGGTGGGCTTGACCAGACGTTCGAGAAAGAATGCAAAAAGTCAGTGAAATCGCATTGTAGCACCATGTACATTTTCTTTGACGCATTACTACATGCATTCGGAGTACAGTTCATGATCACGCCTATTAGTAACTCACACCGGAGCTCAGAATGGTGTAAGGGACCTCGGGCTCCATGAAGTACCTGTCCGTGCATTTCGCTTCCGTGGCTGAGAGGAGAGGATGAAGTGAAGGTGATGCGACATGAGTAGCGGATGACTTAGCTAGTGAGTTGGGCGAAGCCCGCGATGCAAAGCACTGCCGCAACAGGGGAGCCGAGCTTAGGTTGGGTTGGGCCCGAGCAGGTGTGAGGCTGTTCTAGAACGGAACGCAACGGACGGGTGAGAGGGGGGAGAGAGGGCTACTCTGCGACTGGGAGTGGTAAGAGAGCGAGAGGAAAGGCGGCATTCGTCGTGCCACTTCGCTAACACACCGGGCACGATCGGATAAGTCCCTGTAACATATGCGGTACATAGCTACAAACATATTC
Organism: Chiua aff. virens; assembly: GCA_038094695.1. NCBI lineage: Eukaryota > Fungi > Basidiomycota > Agaricomycetes > Boletales > Boletaceae > Chiua > Chiua aff. virens. The sequence continues at coordinate 19,968 of JBBPUM010000228.1, forward strand.
CGCCTAGCTAACTACTAATGTGGTTAAAACATAATTGACAACAGATTGATAAAATGTTATTAATTTTGTCTGTGGGACTTAGGCTTGAAGCTTAGTTAAAATATTATGTCTACATTTAGACAAAACAAGAGTGAGGCCTTTGTTTCGTGAGCTGATTTGGGAACAATAGAGAATATGTTATTAAAGTATGTACCTTAGTCATATTTCGAGCATGTTGATGAATATGTAAGCTGAACATACCCGGGATGCTTCGCTCTAATTGGCTAGTATCCGTTAACATAATTCAAAATATATATTGCAATATTTTGTTAGGTATTTTTCATAATATGTATGATTAAAAATGTCATTTAAACATAGGCGCTGCTACATATTTTAAGAATTTGTGGGGTAGATATTCTAAATATATTTTTCACTTTTTCATAAAAACATTTCATAGGATTTATTTTTGATATGTAGTACACTATGTTAAGATGAAATATTGAAAAACCCAGGCGGAATATGCTTGTAGCTATGTACCGCATATGTTACAAGGACTTATCCGATCGTGCCCGGTGTGTAAGGGATGCTTGAAGGGTGGCGGTGCAGGAGGCGCTGTAGCTCCGAAGCGAGCATAATTGGACGGTAGAACTACTCGGGTCAACTTCAGTACACCACCATGGACAAGCAATACGACCCAGAGCCTGGTCTCAATGGCCAAGAGCCTGGAGAGCGTGTCGCCCTGCTCTTTGGTTCACGCCATACCAACGAAGCTGATCAGGACGACACTCGCAGGGCCAACGCCGGACCAACTTTCGCAGTCAAGCATCTCCTTGCGTCCTTTACGGGGGGCATTGTTGCTTGTCTCGCCCTCCAACTCTCTTTGTTTGGCACAAGGTGCTTTTCTACTCGTGATCAAACAGTGAGCCCAGCAAAAGGATCGGACTCAGCCGATGTCTTTGCCGCTCCATGGGTTGGTTCGACCACCGTTCACAACTACCCACCTCCCTCGCCGACCAATGAATACCCTAATATGTTCCCTACAAAGTATGTCTTCTGACATTTATGTGGTGCTCTTCATCCCCAGTTGACTATTGCTGCAGTGTTGGATACCCCGGAGGGACCCCGACTGGCGCAGAACCTGCCCTCATTGCTACCGCTCCTTCCCAACCTCTTCAAACAGGCGCTGCGCAACTCGTGGCTCCAGATTACTCCTCTTTCCCAGGTTTACCCGAACCCCCGATACCCAATGATCGTCCTTTCAACCTCTTCCGCTCCTGGGGCAACCTCTCTCCCTGGTACAGTGTTCCACGTGGCGCGTTTGGTATTGACGAAGGCGCGGAACCTCCTGCGGAATGTGACATCAAGGGCGTACATATCTTGCACCGACACGGAGCACGATACCCCACCGCGTACGGTATATACTTGTCCTATTCGTTTTAGAACTATCGTTTGACTGACGAGAACCCGTAGCCAGTTACGGAGGTACAGCCTCATTGGCGCAGAGATTGCATGCAAGCGCTGCAGAATGGGACGCAACTGGCAGACTGGAATTCTTGAATGACTGGTAAGTGGTGATAGGTTTACATACCTGCGTTCGCAGTTAACAGCGTACCTGACCAGGACGTACAAGCTTGGCGAAGAAGGTCGGGATATTTATTTTCATCTCCCGTCTCTCAAGTCTGAGCATGCGACTTCTGACCCTAGTCTTGACCCCTTTCGGAAGACAGCAGTTGTGTGAGTGCTCACTTTGTATATTACCACCCGTACTCCATCTTCTCATTTTGATTTTTCTCTCGATTTCTGATTCTCGTCCTTCATACATTCTCTGTGTCTTGAATCGACCTGTATTGACGATTAATTCCATAGACGATCTTGGAGTTTCCATGAGGCTGAAATATGGGTTTTTGTTGGAGGTGTGTAGGATGTGCCTCTCTTTATGGCACGTGGAGCCCTAACCGCTCCCTAAGGACTTTACACTGCATGATAAGTTACCCGTGTTCCGGACTGAGTCTCAGTGAGTGGTCGTTTTGGTCCTCGTTCCTA
>JBBPUM010000230.1:0-21943 GCA_038094695.1 Chiua aff. virens
ACGCGAAATGTATGTAATATTTCATTTAGGTTCTAGCTCTTACATCCTTTTTTCTGTTCCTCGTTTTTCCGTGTTTGAGGCGTGCATGTAAACATGTACCTATAGGGGTGTTGTATGATCTTGCGAAAGAGAGATGTTTTTGAAATAAAGTGAGCGCGCAATGAGCCATGATCCTAGGTGACTGCAATGGGTTTTGCATGTCAAGTTTGGATGAGGTTTGGAAAGCAACTTTTTGAAAAGTCGTTTGTCTCAGAGCCGTGACTTTCCAAATTCACTTTTCCACAGATTTTGTTGCAGACCAACGTAAGTCGGATATGGTGTAACGGCTAACATGGCTGTCTTTCAGGAATATAATGGCCTGAGCACAGCAGCCCCGGGTTCGACTCCCGGTATCCGAACTTTTTTGTACCACAAGCTCTGAAAAGGATTCGCGACTGGTGTCCCCACACGGTCACGACATTTGTTATAGTACCAGAGTGTGCGTGAATTTCGACCTTTCTGGTTCATCTTCATGCACGACGAGGACAGCGCAGGTTATAAATACAAACACGCTTCAAATTACCTGCCTTTTGAGCATAGCAAACATGCCTGCTAAGTATGGATTCTTCCATTGCCCTTTCTATAGGGGACTGCTGGTGATTCCTAGGTGAGCCCCGGACGTTTCTTCGCTGCGAATGAACTCAAGACGGCATGTATCGTGGTGACATGCGTCAAACTGGAGGACAATACGATCCGTCCACCTAGCATCGTGATGTCCATCAGTACTTCGATCCTGGCCAACCCTCGGGCCAAGGCCTTGTTCCGAAAGAGGGTCAGTTAAGCGTTCAAATCGACATTTTGCTCATATTGTACATATTAGTTCTCCCAAACTGCTGTGCAGATGATCCCAGCCGAACTCAAAGGATGGGCTTGTCACCGTCACCTGTGTATGCTGCCAGTGGGGCCACTGGCAGTGTGCATACTGATGCTTGATGATGATTTAGAGGCTTCACACCATCATCTAGCTTCTTCCTGTCGGTCTGAATCTTTATGTAATTCTAGGTAATATTACTATACTAGTACCTGCGAAATTCAAAGTTCCTAGTAAAGAACCATCTCAGTTTAGGGAATGCATGTGTTCCCACTCCACCTGTACTTATACTTGCCTGCTCTGTTGCAGATCATCTAATTGCACCCACTTGATACATGTGCCCTACATTGCAAAACTTGAACTGATGTGTATTTGTGGGTAGCAAGAGTGTGTGTACCAAACCTCATATGGAATGCAGGTGATGGGACTTTGGTGCAGATGCTTACATTGGATGTCACCCACATGTGCCACTGATCCTTGACTGATCTCATCCAGAACACCAACAAACAAATGTTACACATCCAATTCACCTGTGCTATCTCATCCCAAATGGTATGCCCCCCAACCTGACACCACATGCATGAGGACACTGACATTGATCCAATACAGGGATGGCTCTACCAGTGGTCCTGTCTCAGTACAGATGGGTGTACCTTGTCTTAGATCAATGGCCAATTGGGACATTTGTACAAGAGATCTGGGTCATGGTTCATGAATGAGCAAGTGCAGCCCAGGCCTGTGTTTGGGAATCAACTTGAAGGTGTGTCTGCACTATTTGTTGTGTACCTCATACAGATCTCACTCATTCAACAGACAATTTTGGGTTCTTTATTAACATATAAGTCCTCTGAGCACCTCCATGGTATGAACATGAACTGTGTTCAGGTTCAACAGGTAGGTATGCCAATTCATGGCATGCATTTGCCAGGATTGTGGCCATGCTTGGCAATGGTAAGACAGCATATGACCATAAACATGATGGTGAGATGAATAGTATTGGTGCATGTTTGGTGCATTTTTTATTGTCTACATATCTGAGTTCTGAGAGGTGAGACTGGCAAATGTCTGACACATGAACATGATTACCAAGTTGAGGATTACATATATCAAGGACAGCTATCTTGATATAGGTTGTCTCCTACATGGCTCCATGGTTGGGCTGATGTCTTGCTAGGTCAAGGTCTATTACAGAGCCTGTATGTACCCACTATGCCCTAAAAATACATGTTCTATATGGCAGAGACACTCATACACCTTAAGTGAAAATAGGGGCATATATGTATGATAATTTGCCATACAGTTCTCAAGGACAATTGTCTGGTACATGTATGTCAAAAATATGAATGTTTTTCTTTTTTTATTCTACTATTGGTTTAGATCTTTTAAGACATTTAAACAGATGATCTAAGCAGTGGGAATCAATGGAATATATAACCCATAGTATTTTATTACTGCTAAAAGTATTATTTAATCAGGGAATGTTGCTAGAATAAAGAAAGGCATGAAAACATTGAATTTCAAATTTGGATACTATGTTATGGAAGTAGGCTTTTAGGTAATTATATAAAGCAGACCAAGTGCATAGATTGTCTTGCAAAATATATCACAATAGTACTATAAGATATCTTGCAATACTGGTGTATGCTTCAAAGTCAATTATATAAGCACTTGAAATAGTACTATAGTGTTTCCTGTAAAATGTTGTTGCAATGACTATCATACAAATTTCCAATGATATACCATACACATCTAACATATTTGTTCTAGTACTCAATTCTTCCAAGTCATTATTGAGACAGTACTAGAGGCTAAACTTCAATATTCAAGTTGTTGGCTGCATTGAATACATATGTGATCAATATCTCTGAATACAATTATACAAATAAATGACTCACATGAGATTCCTTGAAACCAGATCCATAATAGCCCTTTTTATCCCTTCATTATCTTTTGGACTGTGTTGGTGAACAACAACTACCATTTCTTGCTTAACTTTAACATCAATACCAGATGACTTATACAATTTGGCAGCTGTTGCAACTGGTTCCTCATCACCTTGCTGATAGAGATGCAAGGAATGCTCCATGATAATGATAGAATCTGTATGTTTGAATTTTAAGGACTGGAATATAATAGCAATAGAGACTAACCAATGCCTAGTAAAAGGACCTTTTTCCATGGGGTTAAGGTCCATGGAAGCTAGGATACAAAGCAATGTCAAGAACACTCAGATAAGGAAACAAAATACTTACTTTTGATTTGGAGGGAGTTGAGTGTACTGTAGCTGTTATATCAACTGGGTTCTGATAGATATATGTCAATATTGAATGTATAACAGTGAAAATAATATATGAACCTGGACAAAGTGCCATAACTATGTGAAGTCAGAGTTATTGCTGATCTTTAAAGTTTCAAAATGGTAGAAGATAGCATACCTGCTATAAAGACAAGATGAACATCAAGTAAAAGTAAAATGATTTCTAATTACCATCTAAAATGCAGACACAGAGTAGAAATATTATTGAGTGAAGATTGAATGAAGTTGTAAAATACACTAACATCCTGAAACAATGAAGTAGAATAAGATATAGTGAATAAATAGTAATTGATACATACAAGCTATAAATAGTGTAGGATAAAATTATGTAAAATGGGTTAGAGTGACTTCAAGGGCTCTAATAGAAGTTATTCAACTTACTTGCTATAAATCCAAAAATATGGTGGACATAGAGATGGAACATGGATTAGAATAACTCTAAGACATCTAATAGTTGGACCACATACATCCTATGAATACAAGAAGAAATAACAGTTTGAGTAAACTTAGATTAGAATGACTCTGAAACTTCCAATAATACCCAGACCACTTACTTGCTATAAATAGTAGAATAGAATAATGACAAAAGTAGACATGGGTCAAGATGACTCTAAGACCATCAATTACAATCAGATCACTAACCAACTATAAATGAGAGAACATAATGATAGCAGATAGCCATAGATCAGAATGACTCTAAGACCTTTAACAATAGTCAGACCACTTACTTGCTATGAATGAGAAAATAAGATAGTAGCAGAGATAAACATAGATCAGGATAAATCAAAGCTCTCATAAGAATAAGACTACTGACTTCCTATAAACAAAAGAACAAGGTGACAGCAAAGATGAACATAGGTTAGAATGACTCTAAGATCTTTATTAGTAGTTGGACCACTTACTCGCTATAGATAAAAGAACATAGTGACAGCAGAGATAAATATAGATCAGGATAACTCTGAGTCATGATCTTTATCAGTAGTCCACTTACTTGCTATGAATAAGAGAGCAAGGTGACAGTAGAAATAGACATAGATCAGGATGATTTGAGACCTTCAAAAGAGCTAGACCACTTACTTTCTATGAATAGAAGAGTAAGATAGTAGTAGAGGTAGACATGAATTAAGATGACTCTAAGACCTATAATAATAGTCAAACCACTCACTTCCTAGCAAAGAGAAAACAAGATAACAGTAGAGATGGCCATGGATCAGGATGAGTCTGAAACCTTCATTAATAGTACACCTACTTGCTGTGAGTGGAGGAATAGGGTAGTAGTAGGGGTGAACACAGATCAAGATAACTCTGAGACCTCCAATAAAAGTTGAACCACTTACTTGCTATGAATAAAAGAACAAGGTAGTAGCAAAGATAAACATGGATCAGAGAGATCCTGACTACTAACAATAGTAACACCACTTACAAGCTATAAATAAAAGACAAGATAATAGCAGAGATGGAAATAAATCAGGATAATCATGAGACCTCCAATGATAGTCAAATTACTTACTTGCTATGAGTGAGAGAACAGGTGGCAGCAGAGATGGATATGGATTAGGATGACTGAGGGCTTCAATAACAGTTAGACACTCACTTGCTATGAATGAGAGAACAAGGTGTTAGGTTAGATGGACATAAATCAGGATGACTCTAAGATGTCCAACTATAATCAGACCACTTACATACTATTAATGATGATACAAGATGGCAGGAGAGATGGACATGGATCAGGATGGCTCTGACAATTGTAAAAGCTAGTCAAACCACTTACTTTCTACAAATCAAAGAAGATAGTGGCAGTAGAGATAACCATGGATTAGCACTTGATTATGTTGCTTAGTTGATGTCACACCATTTACCTGTTCATATCATACAAATTCAGGCAAATCATAAATAATATACAGTCTCCCATACCTTAGTATGTGGGAACCATGATGCAATTCCTTCCATCAACTTCTTTTGCTCTTCTTTACCAAAAGATCCCACTGAATACATTTTCCTAGAAATTAGTGGTAGCAGAACCCTATAAATGCTTTGTAATATTAGTCAGCAACACATGCAGCAACACACACCAATCCATGGCATATTCAATGCAAAGCATAATGTTTGCATTTTGAGTGGTCACTAAAAGCTTCTCCAAAGCTTCATCATCCAATGCAGCTGCAGTCCTTTCCAATAAAATTTTACACCCTTCATTGCACTTGTTCATATCTGTAAAGCACGTCATATAGTAATACATATCTCCAGTTATCATACCCATACAAACCTTTGATTTCAACATGCATTTTTGGTGCGTTTTTCCTTTCTCGCAACCTTTCCCACACAGTATTCTGTCTCAGCATATTTTCCGCATACTCATCTATCCTCGAAAGTCTTTCTTCTAGGGGCAGTTCCTTTTCCTTGGCTGTTAGGGTAGCTGCGGCAAATACCCGGAGTGCATCACATTTCGTGAACACAACCACGACAGGCACTTTGTTTGGTTAAGGAACGAGAATCTGAAACCATAGTCAAGATTTTACCATTTCCTGTTTCACATTCATCAAAAAACCTTTCCTCCGCAGCCAAGATGGCACGGTGCCGCTGATCCATTGGGATGCAGTACCTATCCACCACAGGTTAGTTGGCACATTGTAACCGGCTCCTTTTTTGCTCACCATATAGCGTGGATACGCTCCTTGAGGAACGTTGACTTGGCACGCTCAGCGACAAAACTCTTCATCTTGTTAAACTCGTCTACACTACCAGCTTCAAAGCCAAGGGAGTCGTGGAAGACAAAACCAGGGTTGCTTCGGAAGACCATCTCGTTCTCGATGTCGTGTTCCCCTCGCTTGGGAGGTGTGAGACGGTGACGATAAAGGTTGATCGCGAACCCAGTATTCACCTCTACAGACCCTTCGATCCGTGCCAGATCGACCTGATCGCAGACGATCGGTGCATCGGTGACATCAGAAACATCAGGTTTGAACACAAACACACCTTCCTTCCCTTTCCGTCGTAGATCTCTGGATCCTCGGTTGAGTTACAGATCTGCTTGAGAAGTGTCGTCTTGCCGGCGTTGCGCCGGCCGATGACAAGAATTCGGAACCGTCCGAATTTATCTCTAACGTCGTGAATCTGCATGATAGAATATAAGCGCGAGGTTTGATGGGTAGGAACGTGTTGGATGTCGAGCACAAGAGACAGTCGTTACCATGTCAACAACCCACAACACATGGGTCGAGAGTAATTCCTTCGAGGCATGAGGCCGACCGACGACTTTACGGTGGTGGATGTATCCGACATAATACTGAGAGTTTCTAGGTGTTGATTGTGACTATGGGTTTTTGATATTTATTTTACACATGTCATTTTTAGTCGAACGTAGGGGTTGCGGCGTTGGCTGAAATCTAGGAGAAGGTAGTAATGATATATACATATTCCTGCCGAGCTCCTTATCAGACTAAATAACCAAAGACGACGCTTGCCACGATAAAATGCTGTTCAAGGTGATAAGTTGACATGAATCATGCCCAGAATGATGATCCCGCCTACATCAAAGCTTCAAGTAAAACATCAATTTTCGGCAGTAAACCTATCGCTCGATCTTAGAATCGATTCGGAGCCCGGGGTAGTGGGAAGTGCCAGAGTATATCTCGAATGGACATAGTAGTTGAGGCCATTGTTATCTTAGCTGCAAAAGATGAGTGGAATATTGAAAGCCGACGGAAAGCTACAGAAAAAGACCAAGAAAACAAGGAAATACTTTATCAGATAATCCGCTGTTGAACGGCCCTCTGAGCAGTGTAGACAATTACCTTCTTCATGTGATACCCATAAATTACAGACTTATGATCAAGCCCACGTTTCCAGGTCTCAACTTCGGGGGAGTTGCGCAACCGCAAAGATCCACGAGCTCACATACTTGCGCGCAGCTTTCATATGAAGCTCATCATTCGCCTGCCTGTTCTTGCAGGGGTTCTAGGAACCCTTGCGATCTGGCTATGTCGCCGAGCAAAGCGTTCCAACGATCCTTGATATCGGTGAGCCCCCATATTGATCCAAACCGCCCATCCGAAGCAAGGACGTACCTCGTGAAACGAGCCCTTGATTGTTACTACACATCCATGCGCTTACCCCTCAGGTATTTCCACCTTTCACCAATCCTAGGTTCTCATCGGAACGAGCGAGCACAGGCACGACATACAGAAGAAGCTTATTCTTTCTCCTTCCGAGCGGAAGCCATAGCGGACCTCTGCGGCTCAACGAAGGCAATAGTTTCCTCGAGAACAGATCAGGGAATGTTGTTTTCCTGTGACACTGTGCGCTCACCGTCCCGCCTTTCCCTTGACCGACGAAGCCCACGAAGCTCCCCACTTTACCTGCCTGATCGTCCCCTGGCGCATCAGGGAAAAGTCAGGAGCGTGATAATCCCATCTATAGCGTCACAAGGGTTTATAATCGATTTCCCGCTTGTTAAAAATTGGATTATAAGGGATTATAATAGATTAGCACGCTCCAGATTTTTCCGTGACGCGTAGAGCTGGGTGGAAATGGATGACTCTCTCAGTCATTGCGTCGAATGGCATTGAGCAGAATATTGGCATTCTTTTCTCCGAGTGACACGTTCAATCCCCAACGCCGACAGCTTGACGGAGTACTTCAGATAGTGTGTTGCTATCGACGAGCCGGCACACGCACCAAGAGACTCCAAGGACTGATAAACGGCGAAACGCTCAACTATGAAGTCCTAATAAATTTCCTCGGACTTGACATTCAACAGAGGAAAGGTTTCACTAGGCCTTCTCTTCGGCGAGTCGGTCTGAACAAGATAGTGGTGTGGGTGTATGTATCCGAATGTCCGACTGAGCGAAGCAGATAGTTTACCATTCGACTAGACGCGACGATGAAACTATGTCCGTATCTTCATGGCACGACTGCTGGCTGGACTTGCCGGGTATTCGAGGCGGTCAGTTTCTGGAATTTCTCCAGCCTGAGTAGGGAGGCGGCACTATATCGATCGAGAGTGTCAAACAATTACCCCACAAGCGAGGAATCACCTTCGAAACAGGCCAGTATAAAAATAACTGTATGTGTGGAACTGAGAGTGCTGTGACTACCCTGTAATACTCTAGCAGGATGGGCTCAGTACAGTAGACTTTTTCATAATGCATGCGGCGCTGATGCATAAATTTCATTTTGCATGGAATTTCGTGTTCCACCATAGCGGAGTGCGGGAGAAATGGTAAATTCTTGCATAAAGAATACTTCATAGCCTTCAGACTCAAAATATGCAGGATGACATGGTAATTTTGCACAGAACTGAATGATTGGAATGCTGAAGGGTCTAGATCTGTGCATGAGCTAAACGTTCGAAGTGGCGCGTCCCTCGCGTCCCTTCGCTCCTACCACCTCGCTTCAGCTCAGCGGCGCCTGCAGCTCCCGAACGCTGCTTCTCCTCGCGCTTTCTTGCACCCACCCACCACTCCCGGTCGCAGACCAACATCCCTGCTCCCTCTCTCACTCGTCCGTTGCGCTCCGCTCTAGATTAGCCTCGCATCTGCTTGGGCCCAACCCAACCCAACCCACGCAGCTCGGCTCTGTCGCGGCAGTGCGTCGGGCCGGAAGCCCTCGCGGGCTTCGCCCACCCCACTACCTCACTACCCTCTCCTCTCCCTCTCCTCTCCCAGATCTCAGCCACGAAAGCGATCGGAATGCACGGACGATACATTGGACAACGTGCCGGTCTGTGACATAACGAGGCACATGGCTGTTACAGAGCATAGTCTTTGGCTAAGCAAGCTGCACGACGTGTCGTCTCTTGCTTCCGCTCCTTGTCCAGTCCGCTTGCTGCTCGAGCCGCGCACTCCATTCCGCTCGCTTCTTTCGCCCGCCCACCTCTCCCTTGGTCAGACGTTACAGCTACCGTCTGCACCGTCTCTCATCTGGGTTCCGATGCACCGGGACAGGACCGTTGGAGCCAGTCAGCGCTACACACTGTCGCCCATCCTCTCTCACACCCATCCGGCCAGGACCTCTCTGGAGTCATCACAGAATGTATTATACGTAGTTAATACTCATTTCTCCTCTCGCCTCCCTCGGTGCGCAACATTCAAAGATATTGGAAGCAGTAGATTGGTGTCGATGTCACACGTGTCACATTATGTTACATTATGTCATGCTTTTGGACCCGCATAGATGTCATTCTGCATGGGTGAAAAGCCTCCTCAACATGTATGCATTATGAAAAAGTCTACTGTATCCACCGGGAAGCACCTTTCCGAGTTTCTCGGCTCCCTTCCGGCCCACAATCCCTGAGCATGACCAATCCGCCAACCCTGAGGTCATGTGCTCACTGGCGAGCTACAACGTTTCAAGCTTCTCATCGTTGCAGTGGCGTATTCAGCATGATGACAAACATGAGTCGGTCAGAAAAAGTCGGTAGTACGCTTTCCTTCTGTCTCCCTCCGAACCTTAGATCATTGACGTTTTGCTCTAAGCCAAGTCGAATACTCAACTCCTTCCCGGGCAGCTCTTAATAGCTCACAACCACTAAGAAACTGAGGGGCGAGGTCTAAGTCGTGGCTTTCATTGATCATTCATATCACTCGTTTTTCACTCCGCTCTGCTCAAACATGGGACCCCCGAGACTCCTTACTTTTTATTTAAGTGCGCACAGGATGATCTTGTCCACCATACTTTCGCTCTTATTCCTCATGTCTGTGCAGAGTAACCTTTCGTCCCATTCTACCCCAACACCCAACCTAGGCTTAGATCTAGGCTCATCGCCTTCTAGATGCCCTAATTGTACATCTCAAGTATCCAGGGACAACGAAAGCTCGAGGAATCTCGTTGTATGTGTCGACGGTACTGGTAACGAATTTAGTCACGGGGTAATGTTTGCGCGGTTCCACGGTGTCTCTACTTACCAGTTCGTTCAGCATACCAATATAGTCAAACTGCTTGCCCAGATCGATCTGCAGCATTCGCAATGTCCGCAATTTGCATACTATTTGAGTGGAATTGGTACTGATCCAAGTTCGCTTGGGCTCGTCAAGATACTGGACAAGGCAATTGGACGGTTCGTACATACATGTACTTGTCATGATTTCCAATGCTGTAAAATAACGAAACGTGCCATTACAGGAAAGCAGGGCAAACCGTCAAGGATGCTTATCGCTGGCTAGCGGAGAAGTATAAAGAGGGGGACCAAATTTATCTGTTTGGTAAATTAGTTTTCTCTTCGCACCACTCAATTAATAGCGATGCTATCAGGATTCTCTCGGGGTGCATATCAAGTACGAATGTTAGCGGGAATGATACATGAGGTATGTGGTGGGCACTAGATTTTTGGGGAGGCCATTCCATCGGACTAAAGCACATATATCAGGTTGGTCTGATAAGGGTCTCCACGGAAAGACAGAGCAGAGTGTGAGTTATCGTTTTGTCCGTGCAAGAGGTTAACAAATATGCGTCGAGCAGGGCTTATCATTACTTCAAATCAATTCGTTCTGGAAAGCCAGAGGCAAGGCAGGTCGCGAGGGAGTTCAAGAACATGTTTTCCTGGAGAGACCTGAGAGTGCACTTTGTGGGTGTTTGGTAACTCTAGCGTTTAAATTTACTACGTGGATGCACCTAAAGCTGATTTCTGGCAGGGATACTGTCTCTTCTGTGGGACTTACGAAGAGAGACCTTTCCCTTTCGGCTTCCTCGTCCGCGGCGCATGCGTGTCATTTCCGACAAGCACTTGCTCTCGACGAGCGTCGGGTCAAATTCATGCCGGAATATTTCCATGAAATGAATTCTCAGACGAACAGCAGCAAATCTAAGTACATTGTTTCCTCCGATAACACCTCAAGTCCCTTTGACTCGGCTCAAGTTACTTCTGACAACAATCAGACCGATTCCTCTTTCGAAAAGAACAGAGCCGTCGATATGAAAGAAGTCTGGTTTGCAGGCTGTCACACCGATGTGTGAGTACGTCATTCAGCCTCATTTCTGTCGCCTATTGTTTCACCAGAGGTGGTAAAAGCAAACTTGGGAAGTCTCATGCGTCCGGGAACGTTTCCCTTTTATGGATGCGGCAAGAAGCAACAAAAATGGGCCTCAAACTACAGCCAACCGATTTGGCCTGGGTGCCAGCTGATCTTGATTGTGGCACCAGCAATTCAATGAGCAAGATGTGGTCAGTCTGTGAATATATTCCCCTCAAACATCGGGTGTCTTTCAGTGGTCCGGGGGAAGATGGTCTAAGGTGGCGTTCAAGATGGATAGCTAGTTCATGTCACTAATCTCACACCTGTTAGCGTGCATCGGTTCCGGCCTCGTCGTATCATCCCTGGTCAAAAGATTCATGCTTCTATCCTACATGCAAGTGTGTATATGCCACAGGCAATACTAGGAGAGGGTTTCGATATACCCATAATTCAAGCTAAAGATGCGGAGTTGAACGACGAAATTTGGGAGACAGATCTTTTTGATGAGACCGCCGCTGAAAAGCTAGTGGAGTACCTGAGTAGCAAGGAAAGGGTCACGTCAACCTACCTTGATAGATTGCTGTTTATGCTAAGGTTTGGTGAGTCGCTCGTTTTCGGTTGCAATATCTTGATATTCACACACTACGCCCGCAGAGGAAGGGAAAAGATGTGTGAGGCGTATACCAAATTGGCAAGAGAAGTTCACGGAGCTCATCCATGACCGTGGATCCAAACCGCTCGTGAAGCTCGCAGCAATCCTTGCTTATTTCGAAGTGTGTGAGTATCCGGCTTCTTGATGCGCGCGGCTCATCACAAATTTCTGTGCTAGCCTGTGGTCTAGATGCGTCCCATGACAGTCCTGCCCCGACTCCCAATAATTTCTGGCAGCATATACCCGATCGTGCAAGGGAATTGCTGTTGGACATTCTGAACGAACAACAACTGCAAAACTACCGAGACGGCCCGAGAATAGTCTCTTTGTTGAGACCCCTGATGAAACACTGGGTTTTGCGAAAGCGTATCTTGACTTTGGAGGTCTTGGAGAAACTCATCCAGGTGATAGATATAATCGTTGAACAGCGATGCGGGAGCTTTGGGCAGGCAATGGATGGTCTTGTTTGCCTGTTGCAATATGGTACGTTCGCAAGCACCGTAGAGCTCACTCTTACTCACTACGTTAGAGGACACGCGGAATACTATCATTAAGAAGCTCAAAGCTCCGATTTCAGGGAAGTCCAGACTTTCTCGAATGTTGGAGATGGACAGTAAGGATGCCTCTCATCTTCACCCATGAAAAGACATGACATAACCTCCACAGATCCCCAACTTCTGATTGCGGCACTGCGCATGTTATTGATGTTGACACGAATTCTGGCTCAGGAGGCTTCGGCGAGTGAGTAGCGAGTCTTCGTCCATGAGCGTATTAGACTGGCGGTACCTGTGGCGACAGCAGTGAACGTTTTTTTCTCAATTGCGCCTAGACTCGAACAATTGGCGAAAGAGGATGAAGGTCTTGCCGGTCTCCTCGCTGTTGAAACACTACTCGCCCTACACGATTTCCGGTGTAAGCCATCCTTACCCGCTGATTTCTCTCTTTTGGAAGGATTCAATGTCACGAATAAAACGTTGCAAGCGAACCTAGGGAGGGCTTTAGTCCACTTGCAGCCTGATCGACGCAATTCAAGCGATGAGAGTGGGGGTAACACTGCTCTTGGGCTCAAGACATTGCGTCGACACTTTGGCCTTGGTGAGCGTTATACCATCAGTCTCTCTAGCACGATTTGACAGTCGGATCTCTCGTGCCAGATACCGAGAACCTGAGTGATCAACACAAAACGCTGATTAGAGAACTGAAGAAGGCTGTTGAGAAGGGAAGTGCTCGAGAGCGCACCATGTCGACGATGACTCTTTTGAAGCTTTGTGAATGTAAGTCCAACCTCGTCGTTGTGAGGACGTGCGTTCAGTCCCTACCAGCCCCGACTATCCGCAAGCACTTCGGCGAGGTCCATGATCTTTTGGACATGTTCATCGACCAATTGCGACGCAGGGATAGGGCGCTGGTTGCTGCCTACGCGTTGGCTGACTGTCTGAAATATGGTGGGTAACATTTGTGGCGATAAGCGTCATAGAATTGAAGGTCCCACTAGGCGACATGAAAGAGTCTGCCATGAGCAACGAGAAGCTTCCGAAATACATTGTGGAGATGTTACGACTGGACTACTTTGATGATGCAGTAGGTACTGTGGAGGGGTTTCAGATTTTTGGAGACTTAATGTCATATGGTAATGAAATATTTTTTTCTATAATTATCCATGTTGGGCTGCATGCTGACGCATCCGGGCTAGATGGGCTGCGGAAGCAGATCAAGGAGGAAGTTGTCACAGAGGTTCTGAATATGAAGCTGGGAAAGGGGAAGGAGAAGGGGGTTCGGACAGGCCTGATTTGCTTGGATATCTTCCGGTCCTTAGGTATGCATTGTACTATCCTCTGCTGATTCTGGGATATGCTTACGAGAACCTCCAGACGAAGAAGGCCGTTGGACCCACAACCTCGTTGAAAAGGGTTTGGAACATCTGTGCCGTGCAGACTGGGAAGAGCAGAAAGCAGGGGTGACGATTCTATCTGCTTTGGCTCGCACGAGTATGTGTAGTTCCAAACTTGAACATCCCCGATGTTCATGTTCTGTGGCTTTAGACTATGGTATAACGGTCATTGGCCCTCGGATGACAGAAATCGTCATGATGCTTCTCCCAAGGGATCGAGAAAAATTGCAGATCCCTCCGGTTTCCTCGATGTTTGGACCTGCGTGTGCGCTACGCATCCTGGCCCAGAGTCGCAAGTATCTCCCACTGAACTTAGAAAAAAAATATTCCACTCATGTTTTCTTTAGCAAAGCTGAGGAAGATTATACACGAAACATCGCAATACGACGATTTGAAGCATCAGTATTTCTCTGGCACGCTAGTTAATGAGCCAGACACATCGGCATGGAAAGTAAAGACTCCAAATCGAGGCGAGTGGATCTAAAATTTACACTAGGGAATGCACTAGAATTTGTTCTTGTATATCCTTTAAGGCGACGTTATTGACATGCTTGATAAGGCGATCAAAGTCATAGACGGAGAGCTATTAGAGGAGGATCTCATACCGATCGGCTGTAACGTGCTACCTCACATTCAGCACTTCGATCTCGGGCTCACGATGATTGGCAATGGGTCGGTGATGGCGGTCGGTCTCCCACTTTTGATAGGCATGACCGCCGCCGTATGTGTCCTCACCCTAGCGGAAACAGCGGTTGTCCTCGTTTCTGTCGGAATCTACGAGTGCGTACGGATTCAAATATCGCCATGACAGGATGGACTAATGCAAATAAATCTCTAGTTTATTGATGAGCCTTAAACGAAACAAACCCAAAGACGAGGGTGCTTCCCGCAAGAGAAACGAGAAGTCGAGGATGTGGGGAGGAACTCGATGAGGGCATGAATTATCAGGTGATTCTATGTCGAGGGATAGTTGTTAGAGTCTTTTAAGCATGTTCATAGGTCTTGTTACTTGGAGTCTTGTCGCAGCGTTGCGAATGTCGGTGTAGTTAGTAGGTCTTCTTTTGGCAAGGGATGGTACATGCTATCTCGTCTTGTCTCAGGAAGTTTCTATCAAGGGGGGAGGGTTGTAGGTATATTCCACCTTGTTTGTTTCATAGTTCTACGGCAGTAGGAGTAGCTAGATGGTGTCTATCGCGTCCGGTCGGACGAGACCCTCCCAGGTTTCAGCCTGGTCCCACTGAGTGGGTGGACTTCCCTGGCAGGTGGTGAAGGTGCGAGCTGCCCTCTTAGGGCGCCCCACCTATGAGGGCCCATCGCGGGGTTACAGGCTTTAGGGATCGTTATGCGTAGCAATGATGAGGTTTCCTTACCGCCATGCACCAGCCTGGGCCGTGGGAGGAAACCAGAGTGCACGCCTGGATGTTGACTGGCGCTTTCCCGTCTTACACTCTACCACACCTGCATTAAGAATGTCCAATACTCATTCTGCTCCACTCTCCATCTCAGGTAAGACCCTTCTACCGAGTAGACCTTCCCGTTCAACTCGTTCTTGCTAGCCATTGATGTCAGTCTCGCAAGGCAATCTCGGAAGAGGGTTAAATCCATAAAACTTAGCACCAACACCACGAATCCGGTAAAAAATATTGAGACCACCCTACAGGCTGGTGGCACACACAAGGAGGAGTTAACGCCTATTTTGTGAGTCTAGCTGGGCACATTGCACATTAGACCAACCACACCTCAGAGTCGTCGCACCCGACGATCATATTTTTATATCAGCTCGCTGTGATTCGCGATTTTGGAAGGAATATGACGTGGTTATCGACATTGATCTACAAGATACTGGCTGCATGCATGAAGACAAGGGTATTAAAAGTTAGCTATTTTCACGAACTTTCGCATGGTATATGATCTCTTACCTTGACTGACAGCGTATCGCAAAACAATGAGAAATGTGGAGGTGGTTGCCAGCTGTCCGCCCATCTCTCCAATGCCTGGCCCTGACTCTGCAGTGGCCACCGCCTCTGCAATGATTGCTCCTGACTCTCAAACACTTGCCCCTGACCCTCAAACATCTAATTCTGACCCTCAAACGCTCGCCCTCGGCTCTCCAATGTCCCACTCCGACAATCAAATGCCCAACTCTGACTCTCAAATATCTCACTCCCAAGCGCCCGGAGAATTAGTCTCGACGACAGATGAGTTAATACGAACGTGTGCAAAGTAAGTTCATGCTTATCGTATACAACTTCCATGTGTTAAGACTTGCAGTTAGATTTCGAATCTTGATCATCGGAAATGTAATCATACCTTCAGTTCATAGATGGAGATAAGCTTATACATATCCGCCCCTCCCCAGTCCGGCGTAGGTAAATCTACTTTGATTGGAAGGATGTTCGGTGTTGGAGATATGGTGAGTGGCGTGAGTACATAACATCGCGCAGTGTTGACCGACTCACCCTTTCAAGCACCCGTCGGAAAACGTCAGAGGTGAAGCTGACATTAACAAAGAATTTATTTCTAGGCAGAACCAGCGATTCGTGTTGCATGACAGTCTTGGTTTTGAAGCTGGCGATGCAGGAAACTTGGAAGTAGTCCGAGATTTTGTTAGACGAAGACAAGCCATGCCTAGGCTCGAGGACCAACTCCATGCAATTTGGTAAGAAGGCCGTTGTACCAATCGGTCTAGCTAATGTAAAAACCAGGCTCTGCATTGAGATACCCTACTCTGGTGGAGCTCTCGTCGAGCGAGGCGTGGAGCAGTTATTAAGAAATCAACGCGATATCCTCGGTAACGGTGTGTATTTACTATTTACTACTCTGCATGATTGTAGAATTTACCTATATTCTGTAGTTCCTCTCATTGTTGTGCTCACCAAAGTGGACCTGCTAGATATACAACTGGAACTCGAAGCACGAGACAACGAACCTTCAGGGTCCCGTAGGAAAAGGCACTTAGACGAATATTGCATTGGGCCTCTGCAGAAAGCTGCGGGGCGTGATATTACATGTGTTGCTGTTTCTGGTGAGTGAGAGTGAACTGCAGATCATTGATGATTTGTGTCTAATGATGTTCCAGCTAAAGACGGATATTATATTCTAATTTCCAATCTTATGGAGGCTACGCGAGAGAACATGGCCAGACATTCCATCGACAATGCGCCGTGTGCTATGGCAGCTATCGCTCAGCGAGTCGACATCAAGGCGAAGATTGAAATGTCGATAGAGTAAGTGTGTCTCGTTGGGATCCGTACTTTATTAGCCCAGTTATTGATCGTGTTGGACTTGCAGTGTTGGAAAAAAAAGTGCGTTCAGTAACAGAGCGTCAATCAACGCGACAATGATGAGTTATAGAATACTGGAATAGCCTTCTAAAGAGCGCCGTCTTCCGTGGCCGCACGTTGGGAGAATGCTTAGAGGTCATCCGCAAGGATATTGTTACCGTGTGGAATTTCATTGACTTGGATTATGTACGTTCCATTCCCTTGGATCACCTACTACGTCTTGATCATAATATAGGGGTTGCTGGATGAGATGCTCATTAAGACCTTGATTCCCAACGACATTTCACCACCAATTATGTGAGTCGCAGGTCTGGCCCTGACATTCCTAAGTATTCCTTCAAGTCACGTTTTAACCACACATTTACTTACAGACGTGCCTCGCGCCCGCTGACTGACAGGCAATTCTTATTGGATGTGGTGAAAAATGTTGCAGGTACCCTGTCCGCGTTCCTAAGCTTGCCATACGGATCATACAAAGAGGCGTGCGTAACATCACCACTACCCATGGTATGGGAATAGCTTATGTGTAATTTTCAGCTTGCTTGATGTCGAGTTTCTCATGTCGTATATTGTGGACCTGATCTGCGTGATGCAGGTTATCTTCTTTCTAGCCCCGGACGGCCCTGTGACACGTGATGTTGTTATCCGTGCTATTGAATTCAGTGAGGACAAAAGGGAGCAGGTACATGACTCAATCAGGAGATTTGACAAGAAGCAGGCTGTTCTCAGAGGAGGGCAAGACCTAGTGTTGAAAGAGATAGAGGAATTGATATCACAACACAGGTTATCGGAACTGGAGATGGTGAAATTGAGGCAGGAGCATCAGGAATTTAAAGAGAAAATGAGGTAGTTGTGTAAAGGCTTATCTGTGCTTATCTGTGCTTATCTGAATAGTAATGTGTAATATAAATATCTGAATGGTATGTCCAATGAGATACAATTATAGGACTTTTGGTAAGAGTAAAAAACGCCGGTGGGCGATGAGATGTAGAAGCTACGTAGGGACTATAAACCTCACTCGACTGAGCAAGGGCCTATTTCGACTCTAAAGAATCTCATCAGGTATTGTAGCGTATATATACTATGCAGCTCAGGGTATTACCTAAGGTAATGTAACCAAATGTGTAACATCATTACAAATGATTCCCATGTCAATGCTAGGCACGGGAAAACTGATTACCGATCAGCTGCCAGAATTCCCATGTCATTAGTCATTGATCACACGGTTGACAAAGTGTGAGATATGGTGAGACACACTGTGTTCTAATGGAGTTAAGAGTGCCTGCCGCTGGAATAATGCGGACACGGCAACATACATGCTAAATAACGTACTTATTTCCCTTGTCTACTGACGGCATCCTTTGAAACCTTATGGACTCCCGATTGTACTAATCATACTTCTTATCAGAAACGTCTACACGACACCGACTAGAACGACGGTTAACTTAGCCAATCCAGAGATCGGTACCCCTCAATAAGAAGGGCTCCCCCCTTGGGGACCGTCGGTGTGGTGGTGTAGTTGATGAGTCTGACGAAGCAGAGGATGTTCCGGGTGGGAATGCCAGGGCATCTTGGGATGCGGGAAGTACGTTAGCTTGCCTCCAAAAGGCATCTAGTGTACCCGAGTCATTTAAGGCTTGTTCTCTATTGGCAGGATCTACCATGTCAATATCTAAGTCAACGTATCCTCCTGAGGTTTCCCCTTCATTCCATTCAGGGAAACGGAGACTGTTGTAGAGGGCTGCCTCTTCCCAGTTTCCGTATGCCTCAAAGAAGCGTGTGGCTGCTATGTGCACGTTGTCAACTTCTTTATGATGGGTGTCGTAAAGAGACCGTAGTAAAGAAGAGCGCCATTGCGTGGCCAAATCTCCGAAGTTCTTAGAACGTTTACGGGAGACCAGAAATCTTCTGTCGCCAAGTATCCAATACTCGTAATTGAGCATTCCAAGGGATTCCCAGGATACGTCACCGTTGGGCTGTGTGACCCACGTCGATCGAACCAATAGAGGACTCAGATCTCCCGCGGTTAATCTCCCCCAGTCCAGCCTAGGCTGCTGCAAGAGAGTATTACCGGAGAAATCCTCATAGAACTCTGCCAGATTCGAGCAAGTGTAGTCACCCACCGGGATTAATCCTGAGGCTTGTTCGTGGGGGATTGGCATTTCAAAATCGCCCTCACGCCATGCGGAGATAGTGTTCCGGATGGATTGGATAATGACGTCGCTAAGGCGATGCACATTAAAGAATTCCCATGCCGTGTTAAAAACGGTTTTCAGAACTAGAACCCGCTCTTCTGTTTCCGTCGGAGCAATTGTCGTGTCGCACGAGAGATCCGGTTTAGAGATCTCCCAGCGGGATCGGACGTGATTCTGTTTCCATTTTTTAATAACGGACTTAGGATACCCACGCAGGACGTAAAGATCGGTAAGATCGTGCACTGCATCCAAGTAGTGTTCTAATTTACTTGATAGGGTCGCTAAGCGAGACAGTTCCCCAATAAACGTTCCTCGTTTAATGTCTAAGGGGTGCGCGCTGTCCCATGGGATTCTTTCGAGATGGTTCCTAGCTTTCCTGTACGGTTTCCACTGTACTGAGTGGTCCGAGTCTTGATAAACCCAGAGGTCTAAGAAGCTCAAGGAGGAACTAGGCCTTTCCCATTCGATGGTACACCCATCGTACTGTATAAGACTGTTTAGCAATTCGACTGGATTTTGTCTGCCCCCATTATTGAGGTACCAGTCGGGATAGCTATCGTAATACACAATCGCGATAGTGTCATCGATGTAGCGCTTATAAAAAGGCACATTATCACCGATGTGTGGGAGTATTTCTTGCTCAAAATATAGACCGTAAAGGTTAGCTATATCTGGACTACAGGCAACGCCCATAGCTATGCCCTTGATTTGGACATAGGCTTTCCCATCTGGACCTTCGATTACGAGATCTGATAGTGCCGCGTCGAGCATGAGTTCAAACTCGTCTACCATGGGTAAATCTGGTAGACCTTCTATTTTGAGCGACTCTTCTCGCCAGTACGCTTGCCACATTTTCAGGATGACTTCCATCATTCTATCCTGTGGGATGTTCGGGTAAAATGCTACCACGTCACCTGTGACAAATTTCCACGGCCTGCTTTTATCTAGCTCAAGCTTACGGAAGTCATCCGTTAATTGCTTGGAGCCTTTACAAATGTAAGGGCTTCTTTCTATAAGCGGTTTAAGCAGTTTGGATACTATTTTAGCAATAGGGTTCTGAATCGAGCTGTGACAGGGCGCAATCGGCCTCATTTTCACAGGAAATTTATGGATTTTGGGAATGCCATAAAATTTCGGAAGGGACACCCTGAGAGGCCAGGTAAGTGTAGTGTCTTGTTCTTCCCTGATTGGTATGAACCTAGTGATAAACTTTTTCATTTGCTTCGTATATCCAGATCCGATCTCAACTACATGTTGGATACGTTTAATCTTGGTGTACAAGATTTCGGACCTTTCCTCCAAACTCAAGGGACGATAATTGCTCGCATCTGCTAACAAATCTTGAGTTTTCTGTACAAACCATTCCTTCGTGACTAGCGAAACGCCCAGATTCTTGTCTGTTGGTAGGATCACGTAATTATTTTCTAGACAGAATCTGTGGATACGCCTAGCCATCGAGATTGAAGGATGTCTCAATGGCTGTTCCATGGGTATGGCTGCGGTTACGTTGTTGACGTACCGGTCTCCCTCTAGGAACGCATTTTCCACGATGAAATCGCTTTTAGGTGCCTTCTTACGATCTTTAAGTAAGGCGTAGTCAGGGTCATACTCTTCGGTTTCCAACGTTTCCTCGGTGAGATATTTTTTGGCGAAATAGACACGCCATCTCAGCCGATCCTTAAAATCTTCCCAGGATTTGACTATAATCTCTGGTTCTCTTTCTGTTGGTAGTAGGTATTTATATCCCATACTTAATTCCCGAAGGAGGGTTAATGATTCGTTGTCGATTCTCACATCTGGGCCGATGTGGGCAAAGTGCAAAGCTCTTGCTCGATCGATATACTTAAGTGGCATAAATGAACGACAAATGATTTTTATTGCGTAATCTATAGGTATCTCCTCTACTAACCAGTCAGGCCAAGACAGAGGCTGTTCATAAACATAAGTACCGGAATCTTTTCCAGCTACCCAATCGCTTACCAGAAGCGCAAGAGGGGCTACTTGGCCTTCTCTTTGCCTTTGCCTTTGGAGGGCTTGGCTTTCTTGGGTTGAGAGCCCGAATTCTTCGCAGCGGCCTTCTTTCCGGCCTGCTTTGCTGACTCTTTCCCCTTCTTTCCCTGTTTGGAGGTGTGAGCGAATTCGGGATGCGGCAAGTGCAACACTTACTTTTTGGGAATTAGGCTTTCCGCCTTTCTTCCCCTTGCCTTTCCCACCCTTTTTGCCTTTGGGTGGGTTGGCGCCGGCCTTGGCGAGTTTCGCCACTTCCTTCCGAACCATTTGTAAGATGGTTTTGGAAGAGGAGCCCGTTGCGGTCCCATCCGCCATTTCGATGTCAGGGTTGAGCTCGGCCTGCTCCTTGAGCTTCTTTTTCTGGACCTGGCGATTAAGGGTCGCATAACACTGCGATTGCTGGATCGCCATGATCCGGCCGACTAAGATCGGCAGCTCAAGGAGCACTACTTCGTAGTGCGCCTAATAATCTACTTCCTCGGAGCCGTAGCGGGCGCGATGTCGCACCTGATCACGCCTGAGATCGCGCCTGATCGCGCCTTGCATAGCCAGGTTATGAGACCTTCTAGGGAGAACCTAGGGTGCATTAACCCCTACCCTAGGGTTTATATATATTTTGAATCTATAATTATTTATATATAATGTCCGTCCTAGCCCTTTATATATAGTGAATAAGGGTTATGAGACCTTCTAGGGAGAACCTAGGGTGCATTAACCCCTACCCTAGGGTTTATATATATTTTAAATCTATAATTATTTACATACAATGTCCGTCCTAGCCGCTGTACACAG
>JBBPUM010000231.1:0-21859 GCA_038094695.1 Chiua aff. virens
CTCATGCTTGCTTCTCAGGTCCTCGGGAGATGCCCAGATCCCTGATCCGGCCCGAGGCCACGTCGTAGACCCAGCCGTGGACCCAGATCTGCTTGCCATCAGCCCAGGCCTTCTTGATGGGCTCTGCGTCACAGATGTTCTGGACCTGGCGCTTCACATTTTCCTGCACGATCACATCAAGCGCCGATGCGGGTGTCGTGCCGGAAAGATCAATGGTCTTGACGAGGTTGATGAGGGGGCTGAGCCAGCGCATCAGGGGGGTCGAAGGGGTATCGGCGCTAGAGCGGGCCAACTCATAACAGGCTGCTGCGCCTCCGCAGTGCGAATGTCCAGCCAAGACGACTGCAGTGTGGTGGGCATACGCACACAATACACAACGGAAGACATACCGTGTTCGACACCGACGGTTTCGATGCCGTAGGAGAGCACGGCGTTCGCGCTGTCATCGTCCGGGCGGAATTGGCTAATCCGGATGAGCATGGGAACGCGAAACGCAACCCACAAGGGACTTACTTGGCAACATTACGGTGAACGAAGATGTCACCTGGACGGGCACCAGTGATGACAGACTCGGGGACGCGCGAGTCGGCGCACCCGATCCAGAGGACCTGTGACATGTGAGCGGAAGTCGCTCTCGGGAGGTGAGACCGACCTTGGGCGCCTGACCTTGTGCCAATCTCTGGAAAAAGCCAGGTTCGGCGTCGTCAGTCGCACGGGCCCACTGGGCGTTGTCGTCGAGGAGGAGGTGGACGGGCGAACGCGGAGGAATCATCAGGGAACGGAACAAGACGTGTCTGATTGGCATCCCATAGCTTTAATGTCTTTGCGGAAACATTTGTCTGATATTTTTCTCGATCCGCTCCCTCGTATGACGTAATCTAGTCTAAGTATGATGTCATCACTGACCATCGTGTGGTATTCCCGCAAAGGTGCGTAGCGCGTCTCGCTTGGCCTCGGTGTCCCCTTTCAGTGGCAGTCCGTATCCTTTTAACAACACTTCGTAGCGCTCCTCTGCAGCGGGTTAGTACCTGTTTGTGTATTGGCTCACTGGACTCACTCGTGATGTGCTCAAACTCGCCCCGCGTCGATGGGAATCCTGCGACAGGCTTGCCGTTCGCTGCAATCGGTGTCTTAAGCGACGCCTTCATGATCGTCGCACGCGAATTATGCAGACGCGCAGGTAACCGCTGTTGACTGCCATTCTCTCAGTAACCAACCCCAATCACAAACAAACCAGACTCACTCGAGCTTGACCGTCTCCGCCAACTCGTCCACCTTTTTCTCCAGTGCGTCCAACTTGCCGCCCTCACCCTGGACCTCTGCGACCCCGTCTCCGTTGATCACTGCACCCGTATCTAGTGTCGTAAACTGCATCTTGAGCGCCTCAAATTCGGCCATCATCCGCTCCTGCGTCCGCTCGATCCCGTCGAGCCGGCTCTTGAGCACACTCAATTCCGAGCCCAGATCAGACCCGCTAAATGCAGTCGACGGCACCAACGCCAGCGCTTGCGACGCCGCTGCGATCTGATCCGCCATTGCCGAGAACGACGCCGACAGACGGTGTGGCCAGAGCGGGGGTGTCGGTGGCGCAACCATAGTGTCTCCCCGGTCAAACGAAATATCGAGCGTCGGCGAGGACGACGCGGGCGTGGAGGAGAACGACAGGGCCGGGATGTGCCCGTTGGGCGACGTAGGGTAGCTCATGGGTGGAAACTTGGATTGCAGGTGCGAGCCGCAGTGGGCATCTCTATATCCCTGTGCACGGGCTCGCGCCCACGCCCATGACGACGGGCACCGTCAGCTCCGGGCACCGCGCGTTGTCACCCGTGGGCTCGCCCTGTCTATATTCGGCAGGGAATGCGTTGCTCGTAGGAGAACGCCGATTTTTCCCATGGCCACACCCGCGAGGGATATTGGTAGCGACACGAGGTGCCATTCCCATTGACACTCTTGCTCACACAGGAGCTGGACACAGTAGTACCTGCCAGTGTCAGGGTCATCCACATTATCGTCCACGTATCTCGGGATCAGGTCACCGACAGGTTGTCTTATCTCTTGGTCGTGTATGGAAGTACGTGTACTCCTGTTTTGAGTCGAGTCCAAAACTTATTATTCCATTTCACCCAGGAAGTACACCCTAGACCCTATATATCTCGTTCACTCGCAGGTCGCCACGGTCCTTCATTAACCCAGCGAGATCCCTCAACCACCGCACACGGATTGGGAGATGACACCTTCAATTGCCTGAAGATCTGCGCTGGGTATTCGTGGATAGGTCTGACTCCTAATTCGCAGACCGGGATCGTGACGAGTGTGGCGTGAACTCGGAGGGTACTACATTTTTAGAGATGAATCTCGATTACAATAATTACTTGCCTCAGCGTAACTTTTGTCTCAGCACCAACTATATAAACCAAGTCGGAAGTGGGTACAGGTAGACAAATTTAGGACACTGATATCCACTGCGACAGCCGTTAACTTGAATAGTACCCGTTATTGGATATCTGTCGGAGATTCAGGCTGCGATAAAGTGGATCTCAAGGCTATTCAGTGCTATGAGTCGATACGAACCCGCATCCGCGTTTGCTTTTCTTTGTACAGCTATCAACTCAGCACCCTTCTCTTTCTCCTCTCTTCACAAGTCATTTCTATCCGACTGAAGGCGATTTTTCAATTTTTCACTGATACTAGTAAGTCTTGCCAATGACTTGGACGCATTTGAGCGTACTGTTCCGAAATTATGCAGGTTTTCAATTCGCTTAACTCATCCATCCTCGGTTTCTTTCAGTATTCTGGGAATGGCCGTTCAAGTACAGTCTGATGACCACCATGGGCCACCCCCATGCCATACGTGCAATTTACGACCAGCTAACGAGAGAAGAAACCTTATTGTGTGTATCTACAATACACATGATTGGTTGCATTCCACTTTTCTCTGGCTCCACCAAGTTGAGGTCTCTGCGTGAATCGCTAGGCTTAGCTGACCCTAGAAACTGTTCGATCGCTTAGCAGTCCTCTGAATCATCGATGTTAAGATTAAGATTCTTTATTGTGGGTTTTTTGAATAAAGACATAGATTTATTGCTAACAAAGAGGTTTGGTCTTTAATGCAGGTCGCTTTCTCTCTCTGCGATTTTGTTGGTTTTTTTATCGGACGATGCTTACTGGTGGCTAATGGAAAGAACTGCTCTTTACAGCTTGCTTGGATTTCGTCTGTGGATTTATTTATTGTACGGGGTCGTTAATTATGAGTCTAAAGCCTCTTTGACGTCACTGGCTTAGTTGGTTCATGTGAGCCTTTTAGAATCTTCTTATTGACGCAGGAAGTGACCTTTTGTTCACGCCCGTTTAGTTATATTGGATGGTGAGTGGAGATTTTCATCGGAATTGCATGCACTTGCTGACGTGGACCACTATTCGTTGGCAACACTTTGACTTGGTCTGTAACTCCAATAGTAGGCCATCCCCCGAATCGACCAGCCTGAGTGCTTTTAGCTGACAGGGATTCACTCCTTTTTGGCCGGCTTAGAGCTTTGTCTCTCTACTTGGTTTGTTTTTTCTTTCTATGTGAATAAGTCGACCTACAATTGTTGCTGACATAAAAATTTGCATTAATATTGACACAGTCATTATTGTTTGTTGTAAGCCTTCTCAATAAACAGGCTTGTGTCTCCCGCTGACCTAGAGAAACAATTTGAGATAGTTGGCGGCTCCCTCGAATTTTCTAACAGTGGGTTCTCATTGAACCATTTGTGGCATCTTATTGACACAGTGAATTGTATGGAATAGCCGGATTCAAATGTACAAAGCATATGTGATAGTGCCACTGAACAGAATGAGATGAAATGCCTTCCCAGTCAGTTGAAATATACTGTCCATATGCGGTCAGTCCCTCTCAGTGAATGATAGAAACACACATTTATTGACACTCCAGACCAATGTGGGATGCTGCACAAGATGCATATTCTTGGCTAGCAAGCAACTATTGTCCTGGGGACCAGATCTATCTATTTGGTGAGTCTTCTTCTTTCCTTTCCTTGACTCGGAACTTCGACACTTGATGGAAACTCGGACAGGTTCTCGTCTCGCCGCACGGGAGGTCAGAATTGTTGCTGGGATGATATACGAGGTGCGTTCGATGTGTCCTTCAGTTACCAGACTGGACAAGGACTCGATTCACCTTTTATTCACCATAGGCAGGGTTGGTGCGTGGTCCAAACCTGGCAAAAGGTCAGGTAGCAACGTGAGAAATTTTGAGCTCCCTTTTTCCAGTAGAGTTTATATATCAGTATTAACGATACATATGTTCAAGGGCATGTCGCCTCTACCGGTTGAACCGTTCCAAGTGCTCGGTCCAGAGCAGGAAAGATGTGAGCCAGTTCAAAGATGACAACTGTTGGAGGGACGCGAAGGTCCATTTTGTGGGGGTTTGGTGTGTATCATTTTACTACTTCGCGCTGGTACAAGTCAATATGCCATACAACAGGGATACAAAGACCGGATGGAGAAGAGGTCAGGTACACCCAACTTCATCCGCTGTGCATGCTTGTCACTTTCGACATGCGCTTATTCTTGACACAAACTCGAGCAAGGAATACTTTCATGGGATGGTACATTCCAATGTCAAAGATACCGATGACATCAACACATCTGATATCAAGGAAGTCTGGTTTGAAGGAACTCGTCACCTGTAAGTGGTTGTCTTGATTGCTCGACAAGTGTTGACGGATACCTTTCATTTTTGCTAACTTCGTGCTTTCAACTAATAAACGCGACATCAAGAACAAACAATCTCGACACCCTGAAGCGTTTTTCATCTAGTCCCGAGTCCATACAAGTTCCAGGAGATATGTCAACCCTATGGATGCACCACGAAGCATCCGAAAAGGGTCTGGTTTTGAGACCAGCAGAGCTAATCCATTTGCAAGACGACTTCTATTTTTCACCATCACGAAGTTTGCCTTCGATTAAACTAAGGTGAGATTAGTACCACATCTGCCAACAGTTGTGTGTTCACTTCGAGCTCAGTTTTTCAGGCATTCTCATAGCAGTATTTTCACCCACTCTCTCAAATCTGAGTCCACCTGAATTTCTGCAAGATTTCTTGAAAAATTGTTTATGGTAAGATCATTGTTACAGAAAGTATCCCCAACAACCCGTATTTTGGCCCAAACAGGTCACTACAGTTTCACCGCATCCCACACTGCGTACGCAGAGTTTCCAACATTTTGCCTCGGATAATGCACTGGTGCATAGGGTACTTGAAACCGCACATATTGGCTCCGGATCATCCACGGTGAGATTCTTATCACCAAGTATTTGTATCTGTTACTAGCCTCTACATACAGCTCAGGCTTGCTGCACCGTCCCTACATCCTCCCTGGTCAGAGGATACATAGCAGTATTTTACTTGGAATATTGCACAGGCGTAAAAATCTTCTGGTTAATGGGATTTCGAATGCGAACAGCGAAATATGGGAGCCCGCAAACTTTAACGAAGCGCTTGTGAAGCAATTACTTGACAAGTCTTCCAAAAGTGACCCAATCCCACACCCGAGTAAATTACTGTATATGCTTCGAATTAGTGAGTTTATTTTCAACCGTCATGCTGATCCGGATAATCATGTTTCCTGGAACAAGGCAAAGATTGTGTCCTACGTGTGCCTGAATTGCAAGACACTTTGAAGAATACCATACGACGACAGCAAGGATGTAGCGACAAATGGGGGATAAAGGAATTCGCTACATGCTTTGCTTACTGGGTAGCTTGTATGTTGTTTACTCTAAAATTGCTGTCCGTGTGGTTGCTGAGTTATTCTTCCCCTAAAGTTCATGAAGACCGGGTCCAAGGCATGTCAGACACGATCGTGCATGTCAGAGACCGCGAGTGGATTCTTCAGGTATTTGATCGTGCGCTCGATGAGGCGGAAAACGAATTTATTTTCCCCCCGCTCATCCGTGACGAAGTACTTCGAAAGAAGTTTATAACCCATCAACAGATACGTAGTCTTATGAAACGACTGGACAGAGAGATGGAGGTTTCTGCATTGGATCCACAATTCGGGCGCTGGCCAGAGGTTATTGCTGACATACTGGAATGCGGTAAGCTTACGGGTTTCATTGCTAGCTGTTGATATGATCCCAAGTGCTGATGGTCTGACAGGGCATGAAAATGATATTGTTATCGAGGAATTGAAAGTGAATCGAACCGGGAACTCGCAATCCAGACTTGCTTGGTTACTGCAAAGGAAGGGTGAGATACTTTACTCCATAGTTGCATTGGGCGTTCATTCGACTTTGCGCAATACGGAAGGCGGAGAAGATCTTGTTGCAGCCCTTCGCATAGTTCAAGCCCTGAGCCGGACTCCGCAAGGTAATCCAAAATTCATTTGATCTACTTGTGGGTATTGCTGATTTAGCACGACATGCAGGGAATGAGCTATGCGCTACTTCGGATGTGAAATCATGCCTAAAGGGGTTGGCGAACGATAGAGGGTATATCGGCATCCTTGCTGCAGAAGCATTACTTTCCTTGCGATTGGCATGGGAAGGTGACCACAGTATTCATGTTGGTTTAGTGTGTCAGCTCAATAATTGCACCACAGCGCAAAATAAGATTGACAATGGTGAATAATACATCGGTGTACAGAAAATCACCCATTCACTGATGTCATAGCACAATTCTGTAAAAATCTCCCCAAATGGCAAATCCGAGTTGGTCTCCTCTTTACGGCCGATCAGTGGAGTATGGGCTGTGGCTCTCGAATCTTCGATGCTCTTTTCCCTGCGAGTGGGTCTTTTATGTACATCATTTGATATTGTATAACCATTTGTGACACAAGCTGGAGAGCATCTTACTGGAACACAGGAAGAGATGCTCTATGTCCTGATGTCAAGTGCCAATGTGCTTAATAAGGACCAACGGACAACTGCAACCTTTACGCTACTCAAACTCTGTGAAGGTAGGATTCGAGTTGTATGTACTACATTGTATCGAACCTCATTGATCGTCAGATTCTGCTATACGACAGTGGCTCCTTGAAAGGAGAGTCTTGGACATTTTTATCAAGCAGCTGACGAGTCGCAAAAGCTCGTTGCTAGCTGCATATGCATTGCTTGCCTGCTGTAAGCACAGTGAGTGAAATATGCAAGATCATATTCAAGCTGCCAGTGTGTTTCACTCAATGTTCACTTGTAAGGTGACTTCAAGAATTTGATACATCAGGATCCTTGTATTCCGAAATACATTATTACCATGCTCAAGGAAGATCATTTTGATGGTTGGGTGTGCCAGACTGAGGGGCACTGGATCCTAAACGGATTCATGAAAGATGGTGATTTCTTGTTGAAACCCATAATGATAGTGCTGAGTATGGTGCCACACAGATATGCTCGATGGTAAGCTCAAGGAGCACAATATATTGGAAGCACTTGAAGACAAGCTGTGTATTGGCCAACTCAAACATATCTGGAGAAAATGCACATACCCACAGTCAAACATCTTGCGATGCATTGGTACATGTATTGATATGGCTGTATGACTTGTTACTAAACTGTTTTAGACAAAAATGACCATTTGGCTGAGGAGCTGATTAGCAAAGCTTGGGAGAAGTTGAAAAGTCCAGAGTGGTGCATCCAAAGCAAAGGAGTGGCTGTTTTTGCTGCACTAGCTCTAACAGGTGCCAGTTTGTGTACTGATGATACATGGGGCAGCTTTCTTATCGATCCTTTGATAGAACCCGGGGTAAATGCCATCAAGGCTCGTGTTGGTGACATTGTTAGCCTACTTTCAGGCAGCAGTATGTCGAATACCGTGAGATATTATATTATCCTGTTACGACGTCCTCACAGGGGATTGAGTAGTGTCACAGACCGTATGATATCCTTGGTCTCACATGTGTCTTGCGTATCTTATCAGATAATGGTAAGTTGAGGCGTTACCATATGATCTAATCGATTTCGCCTACTATGCTACCCTAGAAATATTTCGCAAGGATATCCGCAATCTTGAACAATATCAAAAATGGAACAAAAGTATTGTCCTGGCACGCAAGCATACGCGAAAGGTTGTTACTGAATGGTATTTTAATCACAGATCTTCCCATGCAACTTAGGAACGAGTCAGTGTGGCACGTCAAAACTCCAACCTTGAGTGCGAAATATTTCCATCCTTCACCTTTCCTAGAGAATAGACTAACAAGTTCTCAAGAGGATATTCAGCCTATATTCAAGGAGGCGATAAGGGTGATAGGTAAGGAATATTCAGGGAGCACGCTTCCACCCGTAGAAGACACACTTCCACCGTATATCGTGCACTGGGACCATCTGTTCCTCTCATTCATCTCTACTCCCTGGCTTCCCCATGCCATCACTGTCATTGCATATGTCACTATGGCCTCGAACTTCCATCCAGCGTGGTCAATAGGGCTTCTCCCTTATCTGATGTATCTCATCTTGTGAGCGGTCTATTAATCCGTATATGTGTTGGTCAATAACCATCTTTTAGCAAAATCGTCACTTGGTTTCGCCATAGAAATAGGGGAAGGCAGGAGCCGAATCTGGGTGATACCAGCGTTGCGGGAGATGCTGCTGTTTAAGATTTCTTCGCATGTGATTTGGCTAAGATCTGTATTATGAACATACTGTCGATTCTTCGTGATGTAACACCGTACACGCCTTCCACCTCAAGTCCAAAACTTATCATTCCATTTCGCCCAGGAAGTCTGCCCCAGACCCTGCATATCTCATTCACCCGCAGGTCGTTACGGTCCTTCATTATCCTAGCAACGAATTTGAAGGCCCCCTCAACGCCATACTGTGGCATGCACAGCTACCTGATCCTCCAATCATTGCGCGTGCCAGTGGGTTGGGGGATAACTCCATGAACATCATCTCTATGGCCCACCGCCATGCCGTGCGTGCAGTCTACGACCAGCTAACGAGAGAAGAAACCTAGTCGTGTGTATTTACAATATACGCGATTTGCTGCATCTCGTCAGAAGATCGGTTAAGTCGAAGTTTCTGTGCAGGTTAATGGATCTGGCTGACTCCGGAAACTGCTTGGTCCCTCAGTGAGGTCAGTTGCTTTCACCAACACCAGTGCGAGTGACTATTGTGCGTTTTTTGAATGAATGAATGGATTTACCACTAACAAAGAGAATTCTAATTGGTCTTTGACGCAGATCGTTTTGTATTTAGGCCTTTTTGTCAAATTTTGTTTAATACCGGATGATGCTTGCTTGTGGCTAATGCAAAGAATTGCTCTTTAAAGATCCGTTCTCTTGCATTGGTAGGTTGATTCATTCTGAGGTCCCTGAATGATTACGAGGCCACCAGCCACTGCACTAGGACGCCTGGCATCGCTCAGCGCGGACGCCGCGGAGGCTCCTCGCTAACTAAGGTCCGAGGCCTACCGAGTCTCAGGGACCTCCTTCAAGTTGGGCGGTGGGTTAAAATCTTCATTGTAATAGCATGTGCTTCTTGCCGGCGCGGGCAACTATCCTCTCCACAATACCTTGATCTGGTCTTTACTAGCAATTGTAGGCCGTCCCATGAGTCGACCAGTGCCTTTACTGATAGATATGTACTCCATTTTTGCCACGGCTTAGGCTGGCAAGAGGGATTGTGTCTATATTTCGGTTGGTTTGTCCTATTTTCTCTAATAACTTGAAACAAGTCGGCCTGTTACTGATGCAAAATTTTTTGTATGACACGGCTATTCCGGGCCGCAGTCTTGGACAATATAAAAAATGGAACAAAAGTATTGTCCTGGCAAGCATACGTAAAAAGTTGTCACTCAATTACATTTTAATCACACCCATGGAATTTGGAGGAGAGATGGACAATCTGGGGGCTTGGTATGGGGGCCAGTCTGTCCCCGAACTACACCACGTGCTCCGTGACAAGTGCCGGATCTCGATCGGAATCGGTCTCTTGTCAGCGCTGTCAGCTGCCAGATACTAGGCTAGCCTGACGCACCACTTCATCCGCAACGAGACCACGACACAACACGACGACGACGCAACAATGCATTCTATCATGTGCGTCATGCTGCACCTCATCATGATACTCCCTGTACTCCCCTCCTCCCTTGCCACCACTTCAAGTTGGCGGACACAGTGGACGGCAATGGCGGCGACGATCGCCGATGTGGCGACACCCCCTCATCCCTTTCCTTTCCTTTCCTTTCCTTTCCTTTCCTTTCCTTTCCTCTCCCTCTCCCTCTGCTATCATGGACGGCACAGCGGATGACACAGCGCGACACGCCACGACGATGACGACAACGATGACGCGTACATCAACACGACGCTACCAACCCCATGCCCTCTCCTCTCTCTCTCTCCTCTCTTTCCCATCCTCCCACCCACTTGTTCCTCTCCGAGACGTTGACGCAGCACGACGCGACGATGGCGCAGCAATATTGCCGCACCGTCCTCCCATACTTTCCCCTTCCCCTCCCCTCGCACTTTTCCCTTCTCCCCCCCTCTCCTCTAACAACAAGATGAGTTGACAACGCGACACGACGATGATGCGATGCATGGTCACACTGTCGACGTGTCCTGTTTGTCACCTCCCCCCTTCGTGCGCTGCTCGTTGTGCTTTTCTCTCCCCATCCTCTCACCTTTCACCTCTCTTTTCCCCCTCTTGTCTGCAACGAGACGTTGACAATGTGATGCGACGATGATGCGACAGGGTTTTTCATACGACTCCGCTTTCCATATGGACATTCCCTCGTCAGCGTCGTGTCACAAGCATTCGAAACAAAAATTTCCCGCGCTTTCAGTCGCACCTCTACCTTTCCATCCTCCCCAACTCGCGGTGATACGAGTGCAACCCCAAGTTTGCACAGCGCCCCTGGCTTCTGCGCTGAGATAAATGCCTCCGCCATCACACTCGCCACTTCCTCTCGTGTCCAGTGGGCGTACCCCAGCGCAGACGAAAATCTCACCTTGAGAACGACAATCAAGAATCATAGCCAAGGAGTCCCGTGCAGCGAATAACGACGAACAATACTCCATATCGTACGACTCGGGAAATCCTTGCAAGTCCATGCATAATGTACGATCACTAGGGACGAAGAAAAGGTACGGTAGCAGTGTGTACTTTCCACTCAAAAGCAGAACAGGGTAAACATATTTGTGGCCCGGAGTGACGACTATATTCATTTAACAATAACTTTACTTAGGCCATACGTGAACTCCTTCGAGGATTTCAAGACTGTCGACCTTTACCTGTTGTCCAGGCTCAGAGATGAATGAAGCCAACGCTAGTTCAATCGGCTGCATCAGCCACAGTTCATCAGAGTCCTTGCAACGCATTAATTTTTTCGATAATAGTTTCACTGAATCCTATCGTTGTAGCGACGAGAAGTCGTGACCAACAAAGTTCGTACCCGTTCTGACGTCATTCTCATTCAGGACAGCGGTTCTCAGCTTTTTGTCCTTCTGATTTCATACAGACCTCCAACCGTGATTCGACCTTTGCGACACACGACCACTGTCTTCATGGTACACCCACTGAAATGCTTGATGATGTCGCTCTTCCCGACCACTCATGTCTATCGTTGCCTACCTAATAGAAGGATCCTCGCTACCATCGAACAGTCGTTTCCATCAGAATCCGATAAGACGGCAGTGTAGGCCACCAGTGAGCGAAAGCGCTTTTACGAGTAGATATTCTCGTGTCCCGTCTTTTGTCGCTGTCCTACCAGCCGAAAACTTGTCCAAGATCACTGAGAACAACGATAACAGTGATTCGATCAATTATAGGAGCAATGAAAAGTCGGGTACTGACGAATGTCCAAGGTGAGGATGATGGTTCCACGTCCATGCCGCATCACAAAGGCCGTCTTAAACTCAGTGAGAGGTATGATATATATTCAATTGTGGTTATCATACTCGAATAGAGGACATAAAAGCAATATTCGATGACAGGAACTAGGAGACGACAAGGAAGTTGGAAAGCCAGCACATGCGGGCGGGGAAGTCGGAAAAATTGCTCTATCACGAGATGGGGAGTGGATCCTAGTAAGTGGATTACGTGGGAGGTGTGTGTGTCGGTGCGAGTGGGCAAGATGAGACTAGAGTTCTTAGCATTGTGATTGGCATCATCCCGGATAGGCCAAATTAGCCTAGCACCCGTATCAAGCACTTTTGACACTATCATCGAGTCCGCATGTCGTGAGGACAATCCGCCTGTTCATCGCAGGATAGACACTGGGACCGAGCCGAGGCAGGGGTATCAAGACAACTTCACTATGCCACCGTGAAGATGCATCAGAGAAGTCGGAATGTGAAGATGGTTGGTGATAGGTGACAGGGATCCATATACTAGAGGTACGTTACAATCAACTCGAATGACTCGGAACTCTAACTGGCCCTCCCCAGCAGCGCCCACTCGAAGAATGTCTACTAGTAGAGGTCCACGACCAAAATATCGATCTTCTGGTTCGTGTAAAACCTCTACATGTCGCGTCGACCGTCCCGTGAACTGGAAGCTCCATATAGGGACCAACTTTGTTGTCTATTGTATGAACTTTGACCACCATTCCTGGCTAGTGGCCACTTCATCACGATTGCTTCAACGCCACGGCGCCCCCGCAAGCGCATACAAATGTTCGAATCCTATTCCTCAAGGTCAAAAGCAGGGTCGACAATGATGACCTTTTTAGCCCTGAGATATCTGTATGGGGGCAACTGGGGCTCGGTGCGTTACGGACCACCCTTGACTTGTCCAAGTCCCACACTTCCTCCAACGGCTGGTTCCACCACTACACTCTGCGAGCAGCGACGATCAAACAGCGCCACCTTCCAAGACCGCAGCCTCGACATCATCTTGTTCGATTCCGAGAAGCTGATCCACGTTCAAGAAGACGCGGCTCAAGCACACCTTGAAGTCAATGGTCAGACGTATGGCGAGATTCGCGACACTATTGCAGTGCCAGTGATCGTGCGTAATGCGTGGCAACTCAATTTCTGCCTCCCGTTGTGCCATAGTCATCGTTTGGGCCGCACGCGAGAGGGACGCAGCACTTTATTGATCCTGTGCAAGTGTCACGCAAGGCGTGCAACTGCAGTTCTTGTTCACATCGTCGATCGCATCGATACAAGGATAGGCGAGGAGCAGGAAGGCATTCCAGGGGAAGGTGCGGTCAATGCGGGGGCTGCGATGGGGGACTAGGTATGGAGCGAATAGGTGTATCCTGAACTGGTGCGTATTATTTTGAAACGTGGAGATTACGGGGGTGCAGATTGCTGCAATCGGCGTCTTGAGCGACCCTTTCATGATCATCATGATTGCATGCGAATTATGCAGACACGCAGGCAACCACTGTTGATTGCCATTCTCTTAGAACCAGCCCCGATCACAAACGAACCATACTCACTCGAGCTTGACCGTCTCCACCAACTCGTCCACCTTTTTCTCAAGCGTGTTCAGCTTGCCGCTCTCACCCTGCATCTCTGTCATCGCCTCCCTTGATCACTGCACCTGTATCCAGCCCGTTGAACGCAATCAACGGTACCAACTCCAACACCTGTGACGCCGCTGCGATTTGATCTGCCATCGCCGAAAACGACACCATAGCAAGGGTGTCATTGGCGCGACATCCCCCTGGTCAAACGGAATATCGAGCATCCATCGGGGTGGAGGCGAACCATAGGGCCGGGAACGTGCCCGTTGGGCCATGTAGGGTAGCTCATGGGTGGAACGTGGATGCAGGTGCGAACCAGAGTAGGCATCTATATCCCTGTGCACGGGCTCGCACTTGCGCTCACGACGACAGGTACTGTCTTTCCCCGGCACCACGTGCTGTTATCCGTGGGCTCACCCATCTACATTCAGCGGTGCAGTAGGGAATGCGTTGCTCATAGAAGAGCACCGGTTTTTCTCATGGCCACGCTCGCGAGGATACTAGTAACGACATAAGGTGCCATTCCCGTTGACGCTCTTGCTCACACAGGAGCTGACACAGCAGTTTCCATCAGTGTCAGGGTCATCCATGTCATCATTCACGTGTCCCGGGATCAGGCCGCTGATAGACTGTCTTATCTCTGGTCGTGTATGGAAATACGTGTGCGCCTGTTCTACGTTGGGTCCGAAACGGAAGGCCCGGAGGTGGAGTGATCTGATTACAGACATGATTATTCCATTTCTCCCACTAGTAGGAAGCCCACCCCCCTGCATATCCTATCCACTTGGAAATCGCTGGGGTCTCTCATCAACCCAGGGATGAAGCTCTTCCACACCATGCCGTGACTCGCACAGCTACCTGGCAATATGATCTCCCGATCATCACACGAGGGTAGGGAAATGCTTCCTGTGATCATTTGTGAATCCAGTTAAGTAAACATTAAAGGTGGGGTTTGGACGGACCCCCAAAGATGGGCGGGCATTCTAGAATGTATTTCTCTTGCGCCTATCTATCGCACTGGCAGGGATACCATGTTCATGTCTCATGAATGAACCCCCTCCCCCAGAGAGTTGTAGGACATTTGTCGATAGCACATCTCGAATCATGTGACAGAGTCGTTTATGACACAACAGAAGGTATTTTTCCATGTATAAGACCTTGGGGAACTCTATCATGATTTACGTCACTGATAACAGCACCTGAAGGCTTAAAAAGGATGACCAACTGCGACTTCGCTTGCCTCCTTCCTCTGTATGCGCACCAGCTCAATACCCTTTTGATTGTTTTTCTTGTTAGACATATTGACTTTCTTGGCACTCACTCCGCCGCTCATCCTTTTGGTAGAACTCTTGCGCTTTTCATTCGGTTGTTATCAACCATTAAGTAATCTTGTAGTTAAGGGACACGCGTCCCAAAATCCCTTTCTTCCTCAGTGCTCACATTCTTCCGAGTCCGCTGAGATTCCGTCTATCTAGTTCTTCGTTCAGGTTATGAGCCCCGGGTTCTGACCAGGCAGAACCCGATCCAATGAAGAGTTTAGACTTCTAGCCTCACGCTCATATTAACCATGGGGAAATACGATCACATCTGCGAGCTCACCGGAGCTGAAAATTACGTACAATGGCGTCGGCAAATGATTTTGTCCCTTAAAGGCGAGCGCCTTTGGAATCACTGCAGCAGCGGGGCGGATCCTCATGACCTCACTGAGTATGCAAGTGTAAAACCCACTGCAGGCAATCCAATCACAGACGAACAAAGAGAGAAGATCTTAGACTGGCTTTCCAAAGACGCTCAGGCCAAGGCACTCATCGACCGTAAAATTTCCACTGTCGTAGCCAGTCAATTGAGCGAAACCCAGACCGCCCGAGAGCAATGGGATATGCTCTCTCAACGCTACTCCCGAAATGACCTCCTCTCACAGTATGAACTTTGAACTCGTATCAGAACAGAGAAGCTCAAGGATGCAGATGATGCTCCCCGTTACCTTGGTGTCTTCGAAGATGCACGTCGCCGCTTCATCCAGATGGGAGTTGCATACTCCAATGACGAGGCTGTCTTTGATCTCTTGCAAGGTCTTCCAGAAACTGTCGAATGGCAAATCTTTAGGGAACTCACAATGAATCGCATGTCTGCTTCGAACCTCACCGGACAGGCCTCTTCCACCTCCACCCAAACCACTTCCATCACAGCCGTAACCTTCGATGATGTCGCCAAACAATTCACCGAGAAGGCTAATGCTATCGTCAGGAAACGGAAGTTGGCCGGCCCTGGTTCAGAGTACGCCAATATTGCATTGACACACGCTGCTCCCAGCCCCACTGGCAAAATCAATTCAGCCACCAGCATTCGCATCACTCGCAACAACCCAAAAGGTGTCAAATGCTCTAATTCCCACTGCGCGGACCAATCACGTGCTGAGAATCATGACCTAGCACACTGCTATTGGCCAGGCGGGGGAATGGAAAGCAAGGCACCAGATTGGGTCCGTGCCAAACTGCAGAAGAGGACGGCGGAGACGGCGTCAGTGGCAGTAGCCAGTAGTAGTCAGGTACCCGCCCCAAACCCAGGTTTGCCTACCCCCACGACCCCTTCCACTGCGGGGTATCGACGCGACTTGGCTTTGGCAGCTATCACAACTTCTGGTGATAGTGTAGTGCATGGTCCTTATTCGGTCTCGCCTCCCCAAATCAGCACATTGTTGGACTCTGGTAGTACTAGTAGCACCTCACATCTTGTCATTGATCGCTCGTACTTCTTTGACTTCAAGCCGGGAAATGACACAGTTGTTCAGACAGCCGACCATGGATCTTTGTCCACAACGGGCCGTGGGACCTGTATTGCTGAACTTGTGCTCAATGGTGAAACCTACCGTCTCACCCTCTCGGACTGCCTGCATGCCCCAAATGCTCTGGTCAATCTGCTCTCTGTTGGACGAATGGTGACTAAAGGTTGGGACTGTGCATTCCGGAGCTCAGCGCCTTTCCCCAGGTGTGATCTATCCTACAAGGGTGAGGTGCTCGGAAGCCTACCCCTGGATGGTCACCTTTGCCGCATCAACCTCCGCTTCTTGCACCCTTCTGAGGTAACTGCCAGTTATACTCCCATCCCTCGTGAGGTCTCCGCTGTTGCACGTCAACCGATTAGTCTTGATGTTTGGCATGCCCGCATGGGTCACCCGAGCAGTGCAGTCATCAAACGACTTCCCTTGGTGGCCACCGGAGTAGAACTCAACCCCGCAGACTCCTTATCATGCTGTGAAGCTTGCGTCATAGCCAAATACCCACGTCAGCCCTACCCACCCTCCACGTCCCCACGAGCGGATCACATGCTTGACCTTGTTCATTCCGATCTTTGTGGCCCCTTCCCTGTTCGTACACCCCACGGCAAATTGTATTTTGTCGTCTTCCTTGACGATCATTCTCACTTGCTCGATGTTCAGCTCCTCGCCACCAAAGATCAAGCCTTAGATGCTTGGCGCATAGTCAAGTCACTGTGGGAAAATCATTCGGGACGTTCCGTCAAATTCTTTCACTTGGACAATGGAGGGGAGTTCATCAGCTCGGCGTTTAAGCAGGCATTGCAGGAATTTGGCATCGTGCATCAACTTTCAGCCCCTTACACACATCAGCAAAATGGGAAGGCAGAGCGTGCAATACGGACCTTAGAGGGACACACTTTGGCCATGCTGGAAGCCGCTGGTTTACCTCAAAACCTTTGGGGAGAGGCTGTTCTAACTGCTGCCTACCTTTGGAACAGGACCGAATCCGTCGCCTTGCCCCTTGGAAAGACGCCTTATGAGATGGTTCATGGCACATGTCCTGACCTTTCCCACCTCAGGGTGTTTGGGTCACGCTGTTGGGCGAGGATTCCCACTGAGCAACAGGTGAAACTGGGCCCAAAAGCACGGCGAGCCATTTTCATGGGTTATCCAGAAGGGGTGAAGGGGTATCGTGTTCGTGACACCACCACTGGTGCATTTTTCACAGCGCGCGACGTCACCTTTGATGAGGAACTTTCTGCTCCACCTGAAACAGACGAGGATGAGGATGAGGATGAGCTCGTGCCAGTTGTGGGCCCTGGTAAGCCCATTGACGTACACATCGCGGATGCACCCTCTGCAGCCTCATCCCCCCTTTCTTCCCCCCCAACTACACCGCCTGCCACGCCACCCCCGCCACCTACGCCATCACTGCGACACTCTAACCGTCCCCACACGCTCACGGAGGTCGGGAGGGCCTATGCTCGAGACCGGGCCGCTGCAAAGACCCGTTTAGCAGAGCTTCGAGAGCGGCGAGCCTGTATTGCACAAGGTATCCCTGGCTCGTTGGAGGGGGTGAAGGAATCTCAGGACAGTACCTCCTCGCCGGGATTGAAGCCCGTGGAACCCAATGAAGACATCTCCGATTTGGTCAAAGATACAATTGCTAGAGAACAGGTTCACATTGCGTTACGAAGTGACAAACGTCGTGATCCTTCAGCCCCAGATTATGATATGTCGCTCCCGC
Organism: Chiua aff. virens; assembly: GCA_038094695.1. Lineage (NCBI taxonomy): Eukaryota > Fungi > Basidiomycota > Agaricomycetes > Boletales > Boletaceae > Chiua > Chiua aff. virens. The sequence goes on from JBBPUM010000231.1 coordinate 17,917, forward strand.
CTGTGAACTATGAAGAGGCAATGCTTCGACCGGATAAAGACTCTTGGTTAGAGGCAATGCAAACGGAACTGAACACAATGGCTGAAATGAATGTATACAAACTTACGCCACTCCCTGAAGGACGCAAAGCAATCGGTTGTCACTGGGTACTGGAATTCAAAAACGACGGAAAAGGATCTGTCTACAAGGCACGCCTGGTTGCTCAAGGATTCTCTCAGATCCCTGGAATTGATTATGGGGCGACCTTTGCACCAGTCATCAAACCCGCAACAGTACGCCTTCTCATCTCCCTCGCTTGCCAGAACGACTGGGAGATAGACACCTTCGACGCTAAACGAGCCTTCCTTTGGGGCGAACTAAAGGAGGAAATTTACATGCGTCAACCAAAGGGCTTTGAACAAGGCGATTGGAGAAAGATTGCATGGCTTATGTTACGCTCCATCTATGGGCTCAAGCAATCAGCCCTTGAATGGTATGAGCAGGTTTGTTCCGTCATGGCCGAGCTTGGGTTCACTCGAACCGAATGCGATCATGCCCTCTTCCACTATGACGGGGAAGACAAGCTCTCAAATGGGTTAACGGAGGCTATTGCAATCACCCGGGTGCGATGTCTAATTGGCTGGCATGTAGATGACGGTTTTGGAGTGTCCAACTCTAGGCCATTCCTCAAAAAAGTCAAAAGTAGGGTTGCCGAACGTTTTGGAATTAAAGACTTCGGACCAGTGTCTAAGTATCTCGGTGTTCAGTACAGAAGAGACAGGGAAGCGAGGAAGATCTGGCTGCACCAGGCCGAATATATCTCGCACCTCCTCGATGAATACGGTCTGATGCACTGCAATCCAGTTATCCTCCCCGCTGACCCGAAAACACCGTTCGGTGACCCCAGCACTTCTTACCCAGACATTCCAGACCTTCGTCCAGCATACTTGAAGTTAATTGGGGAGCTGATTTACGTCTCCATTAACACACGCCCCGACATCGCATATATTGTCAATTCCCTTGCTCAGTTCAACGCATCCCCAACGCCCCGACACTTCGCCGCAGCCAAGCGAGTCCTTCGCTACTTGGCCGGGACGATCAATCATCACCTGGAATATGGCATGGACACTGAACTTCCAGAGCTTCATGCATATGTGGATGCAAGCTGGGCAAATGAAGATGGTTGCCGATCGGTGTCAGGATATGCCTGGTTCTATGCCGGTGGCCTAATCTCTCACGTCTCCAAGAAACAAACCACGGTCGCTCTATCGTCCACGGAGGCAGAATATATGGCAGTGACGCACGTCATCCAGGAGGGACTATGGTTGCGGTCCCTCTTCGGCGAGCTAGGTATTCCATACCAATCACCCATCAAGGTATTCTTGGACAACACGGGGGCGATAGCCTTGTCCTCCGCCACGAAGTTCCATCAGTGTACAAAGCACATTGATATCCGTTACCATTTCATTCGAGAAAACATTGACAACGACATTTTTTCCTTAATTTGGCTTCCTTCTCATAAAAATTTAGCAGACATTCTTACAAAACCACTACCCCGACCTGCCTTCACTGCGCTGACGAAGTCCCTCGGATTAGCGGCTCCGTGAAGGGGGTGTGTTAGACATATTGACTTTCTTGGCACTCACTCCGCCGCTCATCCTTTTGGTAGAACTCTTGCGCTTTTCATTCGGTTGTTATCAACCATTAAGTAATCTTGTAGTTAAGGGACACGCGTCCCAAAATCCCTTTCTTCCTCAGCGCTCACATTCTTCCGAGTCCGCTGAGATTCCATCTATCTAGTTCTTCGTTCATTTCTTTCATAAGTTGTCACAGTCACAGATCTTCGAGTCTCCCGGGAATGGCTCAGGCTGTTCAAATCATGTCTGATGAACACCATCTCTATGGCCCACCGCCGTGCCACACGTGTAATCTACAACCAGCTAACGAGAGAAGAAACCTCGTTGTGTGTATTTACAATACACGCGATTGGCTGCATCTCGTTTGTTGGACTCGGAAGACCCATCAAGTTGAGGTCTCCGTGTAGATCAACGGGCTTAGCTGACTTGAGAAACTGCTTGGCCCCTCAGCGACTTTCACCAACATCAGTGAGACTGGCTATCGTAAGTCAATTGAATGAATGAACGAGTTTATTGCTAATGAAGAAAATTCTAATCGATCTTTGATGCAGGTTGCTTTATGTCAAGGGCTTCTTGTCAGTTTTATTTAAAATATCAGGTGACGCTTGTCTATGGCTAACGCAAAGAATTGCTCTTTAAAGTTTTGTTTGCTTGCATTGGTAGGTTTGCTTTTTCTATGGGGTTGTTGGACCATTACGAGTCTTAATTCCTTACTGACGTCGCTGGCTTAGCTCACCTGGAGTGTGAGCTTTTCAGCCTTCCCTCGTTGACCATACAGGAAATCACATTTTGGTCACACCGCTCAGAGATCTTCTTGGGCGGTGGGTTTAGATCTTGACTGAAATAGCATGTGCCTGATGCGGACGACTATTCTCTTCACAACACCCTGATCTGGTCCTGACCACCAATTGTAGGTCATCCCACAAGTTGATTTGGCTGATAGATATTCACTCATTTTTGGCAATGGCTTAAGGCTGGCAGGTGGAGTTTGTGATTCCACTTTTGGTTAGTTTTTATTATTATTTTCCACCAGCAAACAACTTGAAGTCGGCCTACACTGATGTCAAAATTTGCTGTATGACACAGATATTCTTCTGGACAGTACCCATAATTGTAGGCTTTTTCACAAGACAAATGTACTTTTCTTTTGTTGATCTAGAGAGACATTCCTTGACATAGCTGCCACTTCTCTGTAATTTTCTGACAGTGGGTTCCATCAAACCATCTGTAGCATCTTATTGACACTAAACTATGCGGAACAGCATCAGGGAACCAGTGAGAGAATGATAATGCATTACTTATGTTGGTACTTTTACCCTACCCAATCCTTCTATGTCATTGTGACACAGCCACAGATCATAATAGGTAATCACCGGCAGAGTTGCTAAAGCATGACAGTGTTTGCACACATTTATGTTGCATGCTCATGTATGACCTGTGCTCAAATTTTGGCTGTCATTATAGCTAGATCCCCGAAGTTTGCTATTGACAAAGCACTTCTCCCATTGTAATCACCAGTGATGCTTCCTAATCCGATAATGTTTACCTTTGATTTGGAGTTGGCCAAATCCGGTCCTAAGCGATGTGTTGCCAACATTCGCAGTAAGCGCCAAACTGTCCATTGTGGCACATAGATACCTGCTGGCGATTTCTATCATAATTCCACTTAATGATCAATCCACGCGCTCCCATTGTCGATGGGAACCCAACTCATTTCGGACAAGGCGAACAGCTCAGACGGCCCTCCACACCTTAACAGCCTCTTGAAGTATTCGCCAAACTGTCCAGATGCACGGCAATCAGATTCTTACTGGCGATTTCTATCATAGTTTCACCAGACGACCAATTCATGCGCTTCCGTTGTACATGGCAATCCAACCCACTCTGGACAAGGCGAAAAGCGCAAGCGGCCCTCCGCACCTTGACGACCCCTCGCAATAAGTGCCCAACTGTCCAGATGCATGGCACTCTGATACTTGTCGACAATTTCTTTCATAGTTTCGCTCGGCGACTGATTCATGCGCTTCCGTTGTTGATGGAAACTTAACTCGTTCTGGACAAGGTGAACGGCTCAGGCAGCCCTCCGTGCGTCTTAACAGCCTCTCGCAGTAAGTGCCAAACTGTCCGTCGCAGCACTCAGATACTTTCCGGAAATTTCTTTCATAGTTTCACTCGGCGACTAATTCGTGCGCTTCCGTTGTTGATGGAAACTTGACTCATTCTGGACAAGGTGAACGGCTCAGGCAGCCCTCCGTGCGTCTCAACAGCCTCTCGCAGTAAGTGCCAACCTGTCCGTCGCAGCACTCAGATACTTTCCGGAAATTTCT
>JBBPUM010000232.1:0-21842 GCA_038094695.1 Chiua aff. virens
TGACACTGGTGCCCACATTTCTCAATGACTGATATCCATCTAGGGCATGGGAAGAGTACTTGTCACCAGCAAGGTGATAATATTGATTACAATGACTATGTCAGTCTTAGTCATCACAATTTTGCAAATAGTAACCAATGTCTGTGTGACACCAATTGCCTCACCTCTCAATCTGAGTATGTTTATTACTTACAACACCATGACATATATTGGCATCACATTCAGGTTAGGAGAGGCTGGTGACAATCAGTGTTATGGCTTTCACATGATAACCACTCACATTGTGACACTGATTACTACTATGTCAATCAACTTGAATATGATGCCAATCAATGTCATGGCTTTGTATATGTCAATGGTAGCTACTATTCCCTTTATGAACTTGATTGCCATATGTAGTGTGCTAGCACTTAATGAATGATAAATGTACTTGAGTCTCAGGTTGAGGGGTTATGACAGTCAGTTTCATACAGACAGTATTTAGAATGTACAAAGCCATGGGGTTGATTATCATAATCTCACAACTTGAACATGGTGTCAGCATATGTCATGGCTCTATAAATGATAAAGGCACTCAGATTGAGAGGTATGGCAATCATTGTCACACAGAGAGTAGTTACCACCTAGAAAGCTATGACATTATTTGTCATACCTCTCAACCTGAGTGTGACTATACCTGTGAGCATTACTTGAAAGATGATACTAGTTTGAATCCTTTGTATAATTGTGACAGGTATTTGTAATTTTTGTCAACCCACTCAAAGAATATAATACTTGAGCTATTGTGTTATAATACTGATATGATGGACAATAAAAGCTATATTTTACAAGATATTATATAACTATATCTATTTGTCACAGCTCCCCTGATGAAGGCCATCAAATCAGCATGTTGCTGACACATCAAGGAATCTCTTACAGCCACTACTAGTATGAACCTGCTTTCCAAACCTGCACCTCAGGCTACTCACCCCAACTTTACACACCCCAGAGCATGTTGCTTAAGGGAGAGTGCATGAATCCAACAACTGACAGCAGCACTGGGCTGACCAGCTGCAAAATGGACCACTAGACTGCATGTGTGGCAGGTACACCATGCATGGCCACATCAGGAAATTGATGAGAATTAAATATAGAATTATACAACATTATCTTTTAGAAAATATCTATTCTTATATATAATTCTGATATATCAATTGATAATACTATCTATCTTCATGCAGAGTTTATAGTATTGATCTAATGCACTGATCCTATTTATATTGATATATTACATCACTATAATATATATATGGTCATAAATATCTTTCATATCATATATGTCAACTAAACAATACTGATGATCATGGTCAATTCTATATCTGATAATAAAAAATAGTCATGATGACACTGAGTACAGAATGGGTATAAAATATCATTTTGTATCTGTGTTAGTGCTAATTGACCAGTGGTTATTATTATACCATTTATGTTACTAGTCTTCTCAACCTTTATCAGCTTCTATTATTTTTTGTATACTAACAAGACTATGTTAAGAGATGATAGTAAATATATTATGTTGGAATTAAAATTGTCATATATTGATCATCCTTAAAATGTCTTCCCAAAGTTATATACCCATGTCTGTTTAATAACAGTATGGCTTTGAAATAACAATAGCTTATCAAGAATTATTTATATATTTCATACTGACAACTATATATCCTATTTATCTGAAAATATCAGCACTTCACTGATTTCCTGATCTAGGCCCAGGGTCCATTCATCACTTCAGACTTACATATTGAACTCCAGTCCATCAGTAACATCACAGCCAAATTGAGAAACAAACTAGGGAGTTTGTTGTAGTGAACAATGGCAGCTTGGAAAAGCAATGGGTTAGAGGCTTTGACAAATCTGTTGCAAGCACACTATTGCAGAACATACAGTACACTTTTTCAAAATGTATACAAGTTGTGCAGGTGATTTGCCCATGCAAAATAACATCTATGTAGAACTATGTACTAGTACATTATGACACTTGTGACAGTCTTATGACCTTGTGACATTCTGAGTGACATCTCTGACTACCACTTTCCTCAACAATTATCCAATGTCAGCTATGCTGCATTCTGCAGCTCCTCACAATGCATCACCCCACAAAGCATGCGAAGTTGGTGGATTAGCTCCAGAGAAGTGCTTGAATTACTTTGTGTTAAGCAACCTTTTTCAAGTTTCTCACAGAGCTGGATGATTTCAGAGCATGGCATAGGTGTCACTATAGGTTTGGTATCTTCACCAGAGTCATTCTCAACTATCTTACCTTGTTTGACAGCCATTTGATGCTGGACTTCAGCAACAATGGCTGCATCCTCACATTTGAATTGATACATCTGCTGTCCAACCTCTGCCTCCTCCTTTGGTGCAAGAAACTCATCAATGGATATTGGTGTTTTAATGATTTGCTTGAGTTCTTTAAATGCTGAATGGAATCTTCAAGGTCTTTTTCAGCAGCTATGAGCTGTGGTGATTGGTTTGATAAGGCTGGGACTTTGATTGTTAGTCTGGTCAGGTGAGTAGCTGTGATGGCAAGTTTCTTAATAGCCACTGATGTTATGCTTGTTCCGAATAGGACCAAGTGATGACTCATACAACAAGGGTCACTGCACAGCTGCGATACCTCAAACAATCACTGTGAGTCTGCTAGTTGTGAAGAGGGTCAAAGGACCTCCAAGTCTGTCTGGAGGGAGTCAAGGGTTCAAAGGTTCGAGGGAGCTTGGGACAAGTGATCAAGGAATTCTGAGTGGGTACAAGACAAGGTATATTGTTGAGTAGATCTAGGCTAGAGTTACATGAGGGGAAGCATGGGCTTTTATAGTACAAGGAGGTGTCCAAGCGAAGAGCAGAACTGACACAATAGGATAAAAAGGGGAGGAGACGTGTCACCTACGTGCGATGGGAGCGGATCCTGACAAAGAAGGAATGACTAAAGTACTGTGCATGCAATAGGAGTGGTGGGATTAGTAAGCCATCGATGATAAGGTCTCAACGGGGCTTAGACAGCTAAGACACAAGTCCAAGGGAAGTACTATGGAGCAGAAGGAAGTGAAGCGACATAGAACAAGAAAAGAACAATCATAACAACTGATGCTTGGGCAACATCACCTTCAGTGTCCATGATGGCTTTAAGAGCAGGCCTCCAATGGTTATCTGCCTTGTACATTACAATATATGTTCATTTGCCACTCACTTCCACCCAATTATACCATAAGATAGCATATCATTGATGACACATCTCAGTTAAAACAATAAATACTATGATAGTTTCCCTACAAATTTTATTCCCACTGTTCACCCACTGGTCACTGCACTGCAAATATGCTATCTCACAATTCATATTCTATGTTTAGATGTCATGCATTATTCATTATGCAAAAAAGTGAAATTCTTCTGCATGCCTCTGTAGAATTACCCAAAAACCCATACAATATGTAATTTATGCCCTAGTACCATATGCAGTTTGAGCAAGTGTACTATGGTCTGTGGTACTCATGCATAGCATGCTGTAATTCATTCTCACTGATAGACATGTCTGTTGTGATCCACAAATGTATATTTTGACAGAATAGCTGTAAAGTGTTGATATGCTCAGGCCTCACTCATGCAACTGATGAGAACTATCTTTATTCATGAACAAGGTAAGGTAAAATGTATGAGGGCACCTAGTGCAACCCTTGCTACTTAAATAGTAATATATTTGAAATCATGCCTAACACATGATTAGGGCAACGTGCATGTAAATCACACACGTTGCTAGGTAGAAGTAGATAATGTGTAATTATTAGAATAAATATAAAAGGGCATGGGTCCCTAACACCCTCCTCTTGTAGAACCATAGTATGGTTTGAACTAATCAGAAGTAGAATGGAATTTTCTAACTGTATATGGTAATAGTCCATGAATTGAAAAAAGGTTAACGTAGATGAAGGAAACAATGGAGAGATCTCGCATGTACATGAGATTAAACAAGCATGGTGTCCATGCACTCAAGTCCACCTACATGGGCACTGGTTGGTCCAGCAATTCGCTTTCTTTGTTATGTTCAGTTGACAAGTTCAACGCCTTGTAGATACATAAGGCCAAAGTGATCCACAGTATTTGGGAATCAGTTGAGTTCTCCTGGAACTTTGGAGAATCCATAGGGGAGTGTGAGCAGGGCAAGGTCCCTTACCAGCATGTCTCTCTGTTGAGCATCCCCTTTGTAATCTTCTAGGGTATGATTGAGGGTGTCGTTGGTGATGTCATGCCTCAGTTTGTTCCGCATTGGTCTGTATGCAGCAGCAATCTGAGGGTTGTCCTCAATCTCCATGGAGGGAGAAGCTCAGGTGATTATTTTCCTCACAACCTGATGTGCCTAGTGGATAGCATTGTCTGCATTGTGAGGGGTGATGCCATTGGCAGCAAGATAGGCTGCAATGTTGGCCAGGGTGATATCCTTATTGAATTCATCTGCCCAGCCCCTTCAATTGCTCAGGGACAGTTCGACCTCTCCCCATTAGAGAAGATTGTTGTATCATTCTGGTATGAGGAGGAGTCAGATGAGTTCTCATACCCAGAGCATATGATTGTAGTCCCTTTGGGGAATTGGGGCCAGACATTCCATGAGGAGGAATCTGCACATCTGCCTGCACATTGGCAGATTTAACTCGGACTCAGTGTCATCCAGATGCATACAACATCCCACTGCTCCTGGGAACACCTTTTGAAGGCCGTTTCACTCCCCCTCGGTTGGGCAAACAAGCTGGCATTGCTTGATGAATTTTACCCATCGGTCAATGTGCATCAAGGGACAGAGCTCCTTGGGGGATGTTCAGGTGCTTGCCCGAGAACTTAAGTCATATGACCTTTTGAGGGTATGTGAATGCATTCATGGGGGGAGCAGGAGCAGCCTGAGGGTCCTCCATATTGACATCATCTGCTGAGGTTGTGGTATGTGCTTCCCCGAGCCTGGATATTAGTAAGGGAGGTCCATCCTCCATCATCCCGAGGGAGATGGGGTCCTCAGGCTCCATTGTTGAGCTAGAGCTGCTGGAAATTGGACTGGCTTGGTTCTGATGTGATGCATTCCTATAGCACAGGCAGTTGTAGTGGAGGGGGAGCTTCCTGGGGGAGAATTCCTCTCTCAGCATTGACACCTTCCCAGTATGCTCGGAACTTAGCCTCCTGCTTCAAGTTGGTCTGAGTCTTTTTGGTGGACCAAATCAGTGGCTTCCAGCTCTTTAATGCCACTTTTGTCAATTTGTTAGAAGGGTATTTGTTCCTATTCCAAAGGTTGATGAGTGAAATCAGGTCCTGGGCCTGATGCGTGCACAATGCATTGCCATCCTGTTCATGTTGTGCCTTCTTGAAGAGTTGGTGCAATTTGTTATGGTTGTTAATAAGGTGGACTGGGCCCATGATACCGAGGTTCATGTGGAGGGGGGCATCAGGGTTTTTCCTGAGAGGGCAAGTGGGGACTCGCATCCCTTGGATGCTTTTAGTTACATGGTCAGCCATACTGTCTTGATATGCATAGATAACATCCTTAATGCATACAAAAATGGTTCATTTTCCATCTGCAACACTGTCTCTGAGGATGAGGACTCCTTGGGATTGTTCATTGCCCTGAAGGTCAGGGAATAATTTTTTCTCTTGGGCAACGGACTTGAGAGTGAGTGGGGGATGAGTTGTGATATCTACTGGGATGACGTCAGTGTACGTATGATGAGGGGTCTGCACGTTTCTTACCCTTGACCGAGGGCTTGAAACATGCTTTCCTGTGGAGGGATGAGGAAGAATCAGGTACAAGTCCCAAACAATCTGGTATGCCCTATACCTCCCTCCCCCTGGTGGAAAAAGGGCCAGCTTGGGGCTGGTTCACTTTCATTGACATGTTGAGGGAGTTGTTTCAAGCCTGCTCAAATTGACGTGCCTTGTTCTATATGGACATAGGCATGGGTACAGGGGTGTCATCTAAGGTGCATTGGAGTCAGGCAATCTTGTCGTGAGCCTTGTTCAGGTTGCATCAAAGATTGTATTGATCCTCCTCATACCGTTAAGTGCAGGTGAGAATGAGTTTGTAGGGTTCATGCCTACAGAGGTTTGCAGAGTGATCTGCCAGATTGTTCAGGGTGTCTATGAATGACTTGGACGGCTCAACCATTGCAAGAGCAAGATGCATGGCGTACTTTGTACACTGAAACAACCAAACCTTAACAGGCTTAAGTTATTTGCTGAAGGACAGTGAAAGCGAGTCAAGGGTACTAGAGATTTGGAAAAACTCCAGAGAGGACAACTGGGTCCTTCTAGGAGCTGGGAGGGTCCCTTATATACTATTCTACTGTTTGTACAGGTGTATGGTAAATCTACAGATATGCTATGCTATGGGACAAGGGTTCTGGATGGGCTGAGGGTTTAGGAATCCAGGCTGCATAGCCATGGAATGTATCTGCATTATAGAGAGTCTGGACAAGGCATGGAGGGAGGTAAACATGAGGAGAACATGTGTAGGGTAGGCATGAGGCAAACATGTGTGGAATGGAATGACATACATGAGTCTAAAGTGGTTTGAGGGTTTGTATAGTCTAGACTGGTCAAGGGTTAATGGGTCTGGACCATAGCCAGGCCTGGGCTAGTGTAGAATAGTCTGGTTTGCATGGATGAAGTCAAATAGAGGCTAATTATGCAAACAAAGTATTAGGCTTATACCAAGCCTAAATGGCAATGGAAAAATATGGGAAAATAGCTATAAAATAGAGTGATTAGGATAGTATCAGTGAGACAGTACCAATGGTTAGATTATATGGTGGTCAGCAAGGTGTCAGCAAGGATGTCAGCAAGGATGTCAGCAAAGTGGTCAGCAAGATTTAGAATGATTGTAACATACACTCCCTGCAGTCTTGCTCATGATGGATGAGCAGAAGGGTGGGGTGGACCTGCCACTATTCAATGGACAAAGGATGACAATGTTTACCATCGTATTGGGGAGAGGAAGATTCACGACACCTTTTGTGGCAATTGTGATATTTAGACAATGAATTGTCATGTTTTTTGTCTTGCGATCAATAACAACTGTGAGATGGAGATTTGGAGTGTGAGGACATGCAGGGAGAGGATGAGTGTGATGGGGGTAAAGACATTGTGGTGGTGGTAGTCAATAGAAGATGTGTATGGAGAAGAGGAGGAAGAGTAGGACACATTGAAGTTAAGTATGAAAATAAGTGAAATCAAAGCACAATTGGAAATGTGATCAATGTCAAATTAAATTTAACATGTGGCCCCAGTGGAAATCAAAAAAGGAAAGTGTGATCGGCAAAAGGTAATCTAGAGTACTCATGGCTGTGTTTTTTGTGGGCTTTTGTATTTTCTCTTTTTTATTTTCTTTTACTTTTTAAGTAATTAAGTATGTTGTCTATGTCAATGAAATTAGGTTAATTTGTAGTATTTTGTTATTGGACTTCACCTCGGGGTAAAGTCTTGGCACATGGTCATGTGCTTTTGCCTTTCTTAGGCAATTGACGGATGTCTGTTACTCCTTGCAAGTCAAGGTATTAATCCAGAGCTTCAAGCTCTTTGCAATGGGAGCTAGGCTCCCAAGTCAAATCCCCCAGATCCATCAAACAAGGAATTGAACCTTGTTTCCTGTCCACTTGTGGGTGAGTATCTCGTCCACAAGCCATTTCTCCTCATTGGTTAATCCAACATTGTAGAATGCCTGAGCTTCCCTGTGAGGGAATAGCTCATTATCATTTGGTTCGTGTTGTTGCAACAGTGTAATGTAGAATGTCAGATGGATCCAGCGTTTTGTCATCTCTTCTGGAAGATCCAGAGTATATGTGTCCATACTAGTAGATCGGTTGATGTGCAGAATCTTCATTGGTCTGATGAATTGGGGGACCAGTTTCCTAGCCCTCCCCTTGGGCATTGCAAGGTTCTGCATGGACAGATACACCAGATCTCCTATCTGCAGGCTCTGGCCTTCTGTCTGTCTTTTGTTGGCTTGGTGAGCCTGTACCACTCTACTCTTGATTATGGCATCATGAGCCATCTCGAGATTTTCTTTTGCTTGTTTTATGAACACTTGTATGCCAGGAGCTGACGAAGGAGTGCCCTTGGCCATTCTTTGCATTAGGACAGGTATGTACCTGCATCAGCAAACCCGGAAGTGGCTGTACAGCTCTGTATGGCTGGTTACAGTGTTTACATCAGCACAGAAAGGTTCCCCCTGGACATTACTAAACAGTTACTGCACAGTTATGTCATTCTGTTCAGCTTATACATTTCTGGCACAGTCCAATACAGAACTCAGCACCCGGACACTGCCACTCAAGCTGACATAACAAGGAATCTGTACGGACTCGATATAGAACGTGACACATGGATAGTGTATACAGACACTATCACAGTACAGTTGGTTCATACCTCATATGGACATGCAGCACAGGAAATCTGTGCTAATGTGGAATTCAACTCATCTAGACAGTGTGGTTAAATACTAGTAGGTATACAAGTTGTACAGATACCATACAGATGAACCTGACAGTCACAGTCTGTATCACAAGTGTACAGATATTGTACAGGCAGTCATCCAATGGTAGCAGTCTGTGTTGTGACTGTACAATGCTAGGGATTCTGTATCATTCTGTCAGAGTCAAATTGTCACTGCACATCAGTGGACAGGTGTCTGACAGTCAAGACAGTAACAACTTCATTTCACATGGGGTACATGTATGGTATATAGTACTACAACAGTAACCTAATTCAAAATAACGAACGCTTCGTCTTCATCAGTGTCTGTTGGTATGGGTTTTGAATAGCCAGTCCTGTCATTGTCCAAGCCACTAGTCAGCTGGGTACCAAACACAGGCCTGATGATTATATTGGGGTCAAGGGGGGCTTTGTCTGACCAGGATGTCCTCATTGAGGGAAACTCACCTTCCATGTAGATTCTCCTATGAGGACTCACTTCCTCCGGGGCGAATACCTCCTCAGGAATTGATTTGTCCATTGTCAGATGATTCTCATTTGGCAGTCATTCATTTGCTGATGCCATTAGTGAACTCAATATCTTGTTGAATTCATTTGATCTTGTTTGGGTGCCAGGCCCAACATTCTCTTGCTGCAATTCTGGGGCAAAGCTTCCAGGCATCGCTGCCTGGCTTGTGGACATTGCTGACATTCCAGTGTCATTCCATTCTGTGACTGAGGTCACTTTTTTCTTTCCCTTACACTTACTACGTTTGGGGGTTTGCATTTCCATATCAACCTGATTATGATGGCTCTCACCTGGGTTGTTTGTTGAAATGTTTTGCATTTCTGTTTCTCGCAGCGGGTTGGTATGTGGGGGGTCCCTTGAGGGTCCCTCACCCACTTGTACTCTTGTTTGGCTGCAAGTCACAGTTCGACTCATTGTCGAATATGAGTTTGACGCCCATCAAAAAAGTTGTAAAGTGTTGATACACTCAGGCCTCACTCACACAACTGACAAGAACTGTCTTTATTCATGAACAAGGTAAGGTAAAATGTATGAGGGTGCCTAGTGTGACCCTTGCTACTTAAATAGTAATATATTTGAAATCATGCCTAACACATGATTAGGGCAATGCACATGTGAATCACACGTGTTGCTAGGTAGAAGTAGGTAATGTGTAATTATTAGAATAAATATAAAAGGGCATGGGCCCCTAACAATAGCAGTGGACTCTTCTTATGGGCTGGCATGGTGCATATAAATAAACAGAAAACATGACATGCCACCCAGGGGATCTACATGTTTAATGGACAAGTTTCAGGTTGCTATCTCCTTCCTCACTATGGGAAGTGAAAACATTGAATTTAAGTGATGAGAGGATTGAGAACTCATGTCATATAGTAGTGAATTTCAGTGTATCTCATAAATTTGCTACTGAAATTCACTGATTATTGAACTGGAATTTCAGTACACAAAGTACTGAAGGTGACATTTGTTCAATACAACTTGCTCTTAATCTCATCACTTGTACCTGTTGTTTTAAATCCTCCTGGTACTGTCTTTCAATCTCAATCTCATTTAAATTCACTCTGTTTGAGCACAAAATTCATGACATTATCTGCCAAAATCAACACCTGAGTTTCCTGATTTTGTGCATTGAATATAAGTGGAATTTTCCATGAATCAGACCCCACAACTTCAACCATACACAGATTACAATCACTCTAGTTCTATTCTGCATACATCAACATTGAGCAGGGTATATAAGGACAGAACTTGATGCCTAGTTTAAGTGAAGTGAAAAAAGCACCTGAATGAAATCTTAGTAGGATTCCTCATTAGTACTCAGTTGCAGCCATTGTGGCTTCAAGTTTGCATGCCAGTGGTTTGTTTCCTCTGCAGGATAAAAGAAGGATGAGTATTGGTCAAGCTATACCATCAGAGCAGTTACATCAGCTACCACAGAAGGGACTGATCCACCATTGTGACATCCCCTGTGTTTTATTGATTGCTAGCTCTCAATCAGCAGGCAGGATGGGAGAATGAATTTATAAAGTCCACCTTTGTAGAAGAGGTAGACATGGTTGATAACTCAAGGAGAGCAGAGAGAGTGGGTGGCATTGATAGTAAGGGGATAGGCTGCCTGTCATGAACACTCAATGGTCCTGGAGTCAGTGTCTGTCTTGAGCTTGAGCCTTGCACTGTTGCCGGTGGCAAAATTGGAGAGATCACAGGCACAGTGAAGTTGTGTTTCTGGAACTGTGGTGGGCATACATCCTCCAAGTTGTTAGAATTCAATCTGTTTGCACTGATCTCAGACCACCTGGCATGACTGCAAGAGACATTGTACTTGTGGATCATGTCAAACTCTGGATTGTCATCCTCAGGCTCTGGCTGAAGCTCCAATCCAGTGGCATTGCTCTCCACAACTTGGATGTTGAAGACATCTTCTACTGTCCATTTGAGGTCCTACATATGGTATGAGTAGCAACAAATGGGATCAGAAATTGTTCAGTAAATTAAAGGGGTGAAAGGGGTTTGATGCTAGCCATCAGGTTGGTGAATCCAAACATCACCATTAGTGTGTTTTGAAGTACAAAGTAGCCTCTGTAGCCATAGCTAGATCAACCCATGAGAGATAAGAGTAAGTGCTGATTGATGACAAGTGGATGAAAGACATACCAGTCAGTATTTACCATCAGACCAAAATTCTGTGCCCTGAGATCCCATAGTATTGCAGCTGTGAATTTATTCAACCTTCCTTCTCCAAAAGACCTTGAAACATGGGCTAGAGAGTTCTTCCAGATAATGTCTAAGGTATGCTTCAATGAGTCAACAATCAAAGCATGAAGGGTAGGCTCCAGGGACCAAGTAAACCTGGCCAACTCCAAGAAGTTGATCATCGATGGCCAACCCTTCTTCTCAGTGTCTGCATGAACTTCAACTAGCTCAAGGATGCTACTGATTTTATCACAGATACTCAGCTCAAGTCATAGAAGCTCTTGATCAATCGTGTCAGAGAGGCTTTGTCAGAATGGGTTTTCTGCCTTTGCTGCTCAAGCTTGGCTTTGTTACTGAGCAACATCATATAGTGGTCAATTGAAAGCCATAGTTCTGTTGGCTGATGGGCCAGTGGTGGGAGAGAATCCAAATACAGATCTTGGTTTGGGCAAACACCAAGCTCTGGCAACCAAGGTGCTCTTCAGGTTCAGGACTTAGATCATGGTACTCTTGTATGGTGGCATTAGGAGGAGTGGGTATCTCATGAGGCTCATTTTCATGTGAGTCTGAGTGGCCTGGATTGTCAAAATCTATGGCTTGTGCCTGGAACACTAGTCATGGTCACGATTCAGGCTAGAGTAAGTACCTACTGAATAATTCATGGAAAATGGGAACTTTCTTTTCAGATGACATGGCAAAAATTCAGAAACATCACTATCTTCCTCAGGCTCAAGCTGAATGTGTAAGAGATAGGCTGTAGTGCACAGTTGTCTCTCACAACAACTTACCCTGACATTCCTGGTCTCTGAGCCCATAATGTCAACTTGAATAATCATATTATTATGATCCTTGCTAGCATTGACATCCTTCAAGTTGGCCCATTGTCTGTGGCTAGGCTTGTTAACAAGACTTGAGGACACTAGTGACTTGTTGGTATTTGTCTTCTTCTTGACTACCATAGTGGTCACCATGCCAGTAGCTTTACCAGTGTGCATAGCCATAGTAGCCTTTGCCAATACATATGAACTTTGTTTAAAATCAAGCAGAAACAAAAACTACTTTAGTGGACATCATGCCAGTGTTTGTGGACCAATCTCATGGGTTTGTCAGCTCTGTTGCTCATCTTTTGTTCTACTCTGGTATAGTCAATCAACACCAACAGAAAGAACCAACATACCTTAGTGCCACTGGATGTGCATATGTGTATGTCTTGTGGATTCATCTGTATTGCCTGCCTCTCCAAGTCCTATACTGGTACAATCAGCCAATGCTAATGGGAGAGTGCATTACATGCCTTTCTTCTCAGCTGCTGGTTAATATTCCTGTTCTTAAGGTTGGGATGGTCCTCAGGCTCATATTCATTCAGTTTCTAAAAATGGTAGTACCATATATGCACCTGAAATGATGATATTTCGTACCTCATTTTCATTTTCCTCATCATTCTCTGGATCCATTTCTCCTAGTTCCCAATCCTTTTGGCTCTTGTATTTAGTGTGGTTCTGAAGAAACTGCATCAGGATGCACTCAACTGGCCACCTATCTTGAAATTTTGCAAGATGTGAAATTTGTTCCATTGCCTAGGTAATGGAGACAACAATCAGTGCTCATTTCTGGCAAAATATAGTGCATACATACCTGGTTTGCAATGAAAGCCATCTTGATCTTTGACTGCTTCAAGTAAGTGACCTTGAGGTCAAGGCCACTTTTTTTAGCAAGCTCAATAACATCAGCCTGGCATATAATATCAGCACTGACTCTCTATCTGGGTGAATGACCCTCACCCTAATTCTGTTATATTTAAGCTTGTTGTCACCTAAATACATCTCTCTCTGCAAATTGAATGATTTTCATCCAATAGATTCAACTGGGTGAGGGATTGCATTGGAAGCCTGGCAAACTTGAAGCTGTTTTCCAGCCTCCTTTGCACCTACCAACCCATGATTAGCAAATCATGACTCAGATTGCAATTACCATGATGACTTATGCAAAGCTGCATGGACTTCTTGGTGATTTTAATGGATCTGATGTTCCATCTGCCTCAGTTTCTTGCTTGATGATAAGTAGTGATTAAAAGTCTGGTCTGGTTTGGTTTTTTGGCCTTCTGACCAGGCAACCAGACCAGGACTGGTCCTAAGACTTTCCTGAAGGCCTTGGACTGCAACTGGACCAATTAGGACCAGTCCTAAATGGTCTTTTAATCAGTTACAACCAGTTGCAACCAGTTGCAGTGCAAACTGGTCCATAGCCCCTGGCCTTGTGGGAACCATGGTTCACATGACTACTAAACATCATTCTACATACTCCTAGCTACAAACTACTCCCCTGGAGCATTAATGCCTAATCACAGGATCAATAGTTATGAGCTTTTCCAGGTCAGATGTCATTTTAGGGGGTACATGACTACATACCTACCCAGATTCACTTATATAAACTTATATACTGGGTATCATGCTTTCTAGTAGTGAGATGAAATATTTTATATAGTGATAGCTACATTTTATCTCTATAGTGGGAGGGGGGATAACCCCAAATTAACTGAGATATAAATATTTTCTGGATAATATATATATTTTTGACATAGAAAAGTGGATTTTAAGTGATATATGGCTCAAATAATGTCAAAGAAATCAGGAAAATTCACCAAATATTACCCCATATGGTAGTATGGATAGGGGGTGGCTGTACACCAGTTGCCAGACTGGCTGCTGGACCAGGCAACTGCAACTAGTCAGCAACTGAGGCAACTTGCAACTGCAGTTCAGTTGCAATCAGTTGTAGTCCAGTCCAGTTGCCAGTTGTGTCACCAGTTCACAACTGGACTTTAAAACACTAATGATAAGGTCTGTACTCTGCCATTACATGCCATTTTGGAGAGGTATATATGAGACTAGTAGTGGAAGAAAGTAACAAAGTTTTAACCAGCCTCAACGCAAGTCTAACAGGTCACATGAACTGACATTGGCATGACATGAGAATTGAGATTCAAGTTAATCTCTTGTGCCAATCGTACAACTGTTGAAATCAGTGATATTTCTACTTTAGACTTCATCTTCAGATCACTAATTAGATGAAAGATCTTATCTTCATACTTACACTATCATGTTTACTCATAGATCTGTTATATGGACATTTAGTCATTTCTCATGACTCATGATACATTCCTATCATATCATGCCTTTCTTTATTTAGAAAGAGAGTTCAATGCACACAGACCAGCACATATACATATACAAACAATCCTGTATGTATATAAGGAGAGCTCCCTTCTGTTGCTCTCCTTAACTTGAATTACTACCTCATTCTTTGAGTCCACTGCAGTCCCTCTACTGCTCAAGTCTTACCTTAAGTCACCCAGCTCCATAGTTACTGTGAGTTTCCCACAGTACATCCTTCTCATGAAGAGACCTCTGCACCCAGATCATATAGACTGGTTACAAGTGGGAATGGGCACTCTCATTAACAACATGCCTAGCCACAAAAAAAAATACTATTGCTGTTCACCAGTATGTAGGAGAAAGAAAAGAGCCCTCAGTTATTGCACCTGGCTTTGTCACTACAAATGAGCAAAGATTGAGGAGATCTTGCCCTCAGTTACTCCTATGGTGTCAGACACTGAGTTCAACCAGTGTCATAGTAACCTTGATCAAGAAGAATCTACCTCAAATACACCACTAGAATCACTCCCTGACTGTCACAACTGGATGATGGACATTGATGATTCAGAGATTGACCTCCCAGGCCATGATGACTCTGGAGAGCTGGCTGGACTATGCCTCCCTACTATTCTCTCGAGTTCTAAGCCTGACTTGGATTTCCACCTGAATTCCACTGGCAACCATCTGTCCTCTCCAGACCCTTCTACATCCAATGGAGATTCGGACTTGGACTCCAAGTCAGACTCAGATAATATGTCTGATTATATCTCTCCTGGGCCTCTTGATCTTAGCTATCAAGAACTCAATGAATATGTATCCTACCTTGACCCTGCTACTGGCAAAATTGAGGCCAGATATTATGACATACATATGTCAAGGTCTAATTATTTTTAACAGAGCTAATATGTGTTGATTCTAGGAAATCTTCTACTATGTGATCATGACAACCTCTGAGCTTTTAGCTTATGTATAAGTGCCAACCTGCCTTGTAAATCCTTTGCTCAGATGTGCAGTGCATTCTCACACAAATTGGAGCTTGACTCAGAATACATGGTGGAAAGCAAGCTGGCTATGTTAAGAGAAGTTGTTCCAAAGCAAATCAACTGCTATATCAATTCCTGTATGGTGTTTACTGGTCCCTATGTTTATCAAGACTACTGCTCCTACTGTAATCAGTGCTGCTACAATACAAATCACCGACCTCAATGCCAGTTCTCCTATCTTTCCCTCATCATACAACTCCAAGGACTCTTCAGTCATTCAGCAACAGTCCAAGCTCTTCTTTATTGCTATCAGTATACAGCCAACTCTAAGCCAGTGTCTGAGTCAACAAATGACTCAATATTGGATGTGTTTGATGGTAACATATATTGCCAATTATGTCATACTCAGGTTGTCTGTCATATCCCAGACTTCCATCTCCGATCATCTCTGCAACTCTTCACTTCGTTCCTCATAGATTCTACTCCGCACCATCTTGGACCTACAACTCTGGTTACTCCGGCGTTATCCCTTTTTAGTATTAGTCTTCATTCTTGTACTATACCTGTGTCTCGCTTACGAGCACAGCTCCGGCTATGTTCCTGTCCCATTTTCACTCCGGTTATCTCTCTCCCGATTTCCCATCTAAGTTACTCATACTTACAAATCCACACTGCTCCGTTTACTAATCCGCACTCGACTCCCATATATAAACTCCCATACTCCACCTCTGTATTCTTTAGTCTGAATATTAGTTTTATCCTCTCGATCACTCCCGATCAACTCCGGCCTCCGACCTCTGAGACCTTGACGGTCTACTCTTATCTCTTACTCGTACTCGACTTCACCATTAGGTGTTAAGTCCAACTCCGTACTCCGTACTCCGCAAATACCAAGGCAAGACTTACAGCAAGGGCACAACACATACGTTGAAGCCAACGCCTGTCTGACCCCGAGTAACTCCGAGTTTCGGAGTTACTGCCCCTCGAGTAACACCCCTAACATTGTCATTGATGAAGTTGAACAATCACATTGCTTTTTCTCATATCCAAATAACATTGCCTTTTCTCTGGCAACTGATGGATATCTGCTGTTTGGTTGACACTGAAAGGGACCTTCAGCAACTCCAATACTCATTCAAATCTATAACCTTCTCCCTAATATCTGAACCCATCTTGGAATCTTATCTGTGTTAAAGTTATTCCAGGACCATCATTTACAAAAGATATTGCCTCATTCCTGCACCCTCTTGAGGATGAGTGTGCAAAGCTTGCAAAGGGAGTCCTGACATTTGACACTCTAAAACACTCCATGTTTCCTCTTCATGCATACCAGATATTTGAACTTGGGGACATTGTTGCTGTTGAGAAGTTGCTTGCAATACGTGGCCACAATGCTTTTTGTTCATGCTAATTGTGTCTTATCACTGGTGTCTGGAATGGAACACAGTGGAAAACCAATCACTATGTGCCTCTTGTCACATCAGAACCACATGTCTGACCAGCCTTTGATACAAATTCCCTTCTACTATAGACCCATGCACATTTTTGTGAAACCTTGTATCAAATCCAAAATGCCCCTTCAGCAAAGTCATGGGAAAGTATTGGCAAAGCAGTAGGACTTCAGATCAACAAGACTGATATGGCTTCACAGCACCATGTTAATATAATTGACTTTGCAAGATCATATCCTTGGGAATAGATGCACCTGTTTCTTGAGAACATAATCCCTACTCTTGTTAAACACTGGACAGGGACATTCAAAAACCTGGGTCCAGGAAATGGGGACTATGAAATTGAACAATCTAACTAGGAAGCAATTGGCAAGGAGACAATAGATACAACACAGACTATACCTTTGGCCTTTGTACACACCTTGGGGAACATTGCAGAAAATCAATCATACTTCACTGCCAAGTCATGGGGATTTTGGTTTGTACACCTTGCTCCTGGGCTTCTTCATGGATGATTCAAACAAGAGAAATACTACAAACATATGTGCAGCCTAATCTTTATCATGAATTTCACGGTTTAGTTCACCATCCACCACCACCACCACCTCAAGGACCTGCTGTTACAACCACATTCACATCCCAAACAAACTACCAACACACCCACACATCTGTGCTATCATAATAAGACCCCAATTGCCCCATCTTTTAGCTATTTGAGCTTGTTATAAGTCTATATTCGACTCTACAGGCTTATATAAGCTATATTCAACTCTATATTCGACTCTACATTCAAGTCAATAGATCTCACCCTACACAAACATATTCTTCCCCTCTTATAGCCATCTAAGCCCATTATAGGTCTATTCTCAATTCTAGATACTTATATAAAGATATATCCAACCCTATATTTGACTCTACATGCTTATGTAAGCTATATTTGACTCTATATTTGACTCAATGAGTCTCAGCCTATTCTACACATATATGCCCCATGACCACCCCTCTACCCTAGTCTGACTTGTGTTAATCCAATATGACTAGTTGTGGACCACCTATGACATAGATACATTCCATGGCTATGTAGTCTAGACACATGCACCCTATACCCATCCTAACCCTTGTCCTATAGCATAGCATATCTGTAGATTTACTATATACCTGTACAAACAGTAGAGTAGTATATATGTAAGGGACTCTCCCAGCTCACAGAAGGACCCAGTCTTGTCCTCTTTGGAGTTTTCCCAAACCTCTAGTGCCCTTGACTCGCTTTCATTGTCCTTCAGCAAATAACTTAAGCCTGTTAAGGTTTGGTTGTTTCACCTGTGAGCTGCAATCATTGACTGGGTGGAAAAATATGAGCAGTAAGTATATCACCTAATAGAAAATAAGGTCACGGTTACTCACATATAATAGATATTACTACCAACACACCAAAGAGCATATCTCTGCATGTACTCTGCCCATTCATGGTCTTCTCCATGTTGCAGACAACATCCAAGAATGTGATCCATCATGAGCCACTTGGACATTTTTCCTAGAGTGTTATTGTGGTAGTCTCAAGTCAGTATTGAAGTCAAAATGCCATCCATGGGAAATCTCACCAAACAAGTGTTAAATATTGCCTACCTTCAACAAATGCATGTTCAATATGACATCTCAGAAGAACTTCCCTTCTAACAATAGGACAACAAAGAGAAGATCTCCAAGAATAATACTCAAATTGAAAACTGCAAGTTATCCAAGCCAATCAGATCAGGAAACAGTGCTAACTTACTCCAGATAGAGAATATGTACTTTGTCCTCCAAGATTACTTGACTACAAGCCATATAATGAAGAGAGAAGGCTGATTGCTGAATACCTGAAACAGATAATTGGTGGTTGTGTTACTGGAATTGCCAAGCACCTACCTGATAACATGCCACTTTGGAGAAAGGTTCAGATTTGTCCTGGGAGGAACACAGTCCGAACAGCTTATGTGGAATCACAAGTGAAAGGTACAATCCAGGAAGCATCATATACTCGAGTAAGTCACTATGAAAATAAGGAATAGAAGTGATCTCACCTTTTATATATAGTATGAAGTTAAATATGCTGATGGTTCAGGATATATTGGCTATGGCCATGTCAAGAAGATCATAGTTTGTGCATTGGCAAAATCCATGACATGGACTTATGGAAACCTTGCTAGAACGACAATCATAATTGCTTTTCTGACCCCTTGTCAAATGAATGGAAAAGACACTATGAAGGAGCTTGTCAGCTATACCAAAAAACTCACTACCATTGTGACTGACCTTCAAAACATACACTCTGTAATTGGCTGATTCCAAACTTGTAGGAAATGGTTTATTGTTGATCATGGTGGAGAATATGTGAGCTCTGGATCTGCTAACCAGGATGTGGCCTCTAATAGCAAAGATAACAAGGAATATTAGTTTAGTGGAGTAGGATATTACATATACATGTAGTCTGTAAGCTACAGGTAGCAGAACTGGTGTTGTCTTCAGCATGCTTGATGTCGAGATCCTGATATTGTACATTGTGGACCTGATTTTTGTGATGCAGGTCATCTTCTTACTGGCCCCGGATGGCCCTATGACACACAACACCATTGCCTGTGCTATTGAATCCAGCAAGGACAAAAGGAAGCAGGTACACAAGTCAATTAGGAGATTTGACAAGAAGTGGACCATTTGCATCAGAGGAGGGCAGGACCTGGTATTGAAAGAGATAGAGGAATTGATATCACATCACAAGCTGTCACAACAGGACATGGTGAAATTGAGGCAGGATGTGGCTGCATTGATTAGTACTAGCAATGTGAGGTGAGGTCATACACAACACATTGTTGAATTGAACCTCTACCATGCTTTTCAGTGCTATAACATTTACTTAACTTATGTTCATCATGTGGAATGTTGATCACACTTGGAATTCTATGATACCCTGGCACAAAGTATCAGTAATCTGAAATGCACAAGCCACTGTTTGTCACTACTTCAGGGAGGGGAATCTTTTGACCTCAGTTCAATTGTGAGGTAGTTGCCACACTCTACAAGAATGAAGTAGTACAGGCCAACTGCTTTGAGCAAACTCTGCGACACAAGACTGCACACCAACCAGCAACATGCCAGTGTAACAACTAGCTAATCACCAAGATATCTGCCTCTAGCCCAATATCACAATAAATGGTTGACACACATGACAATCAGAGCCCAAGCAATGAAGGTAACAGAGGGGGGAGAAAGATTTTATGGATATCATCATCCTCAACCTCTACTTCACAAATAATTCTTGAGTTCCTCTCCAGCCCCATAACCAGTTACCTCATTGTCTGGTGCCAGGCCCAGATGTAGGTACCCTACCCTAACTTGTCTCCCAACAAGATGCAGCATGTGATTGACAACTTCTTCTGACATCATTGCATACCAACCTGCCAACATCTGTTTCATACTTGGGTCAACAGCCATCATGAAAATCACATCACACACAAATACCAGTTCATCAGGTGCTGGGGGAACACTGTTGTTGTTGTAGATGAGGGTGACTGATAATGGGGGTTCAAGGCAGACTTTCCCTGTGTTGGGTGAGAAGACACACAGTACTAGGAACATGTCTCTGTCAGTCTACCATAAGGGTGGCATGAGTTGGGCCATCAATGAAGCAAGCCCATGACATACCTTGTTGTTACTCACATAAAATACAAATTCCCCATTGGGGTTCATGTACAAAACCCACTTGACAATTCCACCCTATGTTTGGAATACATGCACAGGCAGACCCTAGTAGCAAGGTTAGGCAATCTTAGATAGAGAGAGAATGGACCTTGTTTACAGCCGATGGGCAAATTTTAAGGTTCTTCTGACTGGCCCAACTTGAAACTGTGACTTTTGATGAGACACTTGTGCCCCAAGTTGTGCTCCAGCAAGCCTTAACATCATCTGCATTGGAAGTCTACAAGCCTGAGACATCCATTAGTAAGAACTAGGACATACTAATGACAACACAACAGGTATAGGATCCATGCTGCCATGTTCTCTATTGTGCAACCAATTCTAACACTTCTATGAAGTTACTTGGTGTGCCAGTTGGTGGGACCTGTGAGAAGAAGGGCACAGTAGGTCAATGCACTTGGCCCACCAACCGGATGAGACATGATCCCTAGGGCATTCAAGTTTGTAAGCTTTCCACCATAGGTCAACTCAACACAGGGTTGTTGTCTCTCCAACTCTGAGGCTGGCAAATAGTGTTTTAAAGTCCGGTCCGGTCCGGTCTTTGCTGCCTTTTTTGGCACAACCGGACTGCAACCGGTCTTGAAAACTGGGCACATCTATGCAACCGCAACCACAACTGTGCATGACCGGTTGCTATCGGTTGCATACACAGTTGCAACTGGTTGCAACCCATCATGCCATGAACCGGTCACCAACTAAGTCATGACCGGCAGTCTGAGCCTGTCAAGGCCATTGAATCAGGTAATGTTTAGCGAGTACGTAGTACATTGTGTATCTAACACGTGTATTGCATGTATAAATCTTGTAAATTTTACCTGCCTGTCACACCAAAACCTCTCCTTCATGGCAGGCCAAGTTCGAAAGTCCGGACGTGAGCGGAAACCGACAGAGAAGGTCTTGTCATCATCTTCTCGTTCACCCCAGTTGAGACGGACGGCGGTGGTAAGGTTGCGGCCACCAAGAACACCAAAGCTGCAGCTGAAGAAGGGCACCAGGAAGCGGAGACGCTGTGATTCGTCCATCAGATGACGAAGAGCAGTCGAATGTGCAGGACTCACCATTGAGAAAGCATCATCGTGGTCGTCAATCCAGTCCCTCCCGTGGTCGCCACAGCTCTGTTGCCTCGACTCACCGTTCCCAGGTCAGCTCTCCCATGTCTAGTGTTTTAAAGTCCAGTTGGCGACTGGTCAGGCAACTGGCAACCGGACCGGACTGGTGATCGGTTGCAACCGGACTGCAGTTGCAGTTGCCTGGAATTATTTATCTGACCAGTTGCAGTTGCCCAACTTTCTGAAAATTCAAAAGACCG